>CAWUFW010006806.1:0-70000 GCA_963921515.1 Calotriton arnoldi
CTGCCATCGTAATGAGCCCCTATATTGTTTATGCTATATGTATATTATTAATTGTTTTGAATATATGTTGTATTTATTTGATGTTATGTATTGGAATTTTTTACATTGGTTGGTGGCTTATTGTTATATTCTTTTGAAACATTTTTTTATGTATATTTTATTATATCATTATTTAATAATCTGGCGGTTTTATATATTTGTTTCACGGATTTAATAAAATATTTGTGTTCATATTAAACAGATAAAAAGGTTTTGATTTCGTATTTTTTGTTTTTTTTGGTAGGTTTATATTTAATTTGTAATATGCTTGTAATGTTATTTATGAAGAGTTTGACTTAAAATTGCCGCATGTTTTACATCTTTTAGTTTGTTTGCTTAGTTTAGGGCCAATTTTGATAAGTGATTGCTCTATTCTTAGTTTTTGGTAGCTTTGTTCTTTTTGTAATACTTCAATAAATTTGCATAATGTAGGTTGAGCTCTGCCTAGTGTGAATTGGAAGGCATTGTGCCAGCCTTCCACTGCATTGTTTGATTTGGCTTCTGTGCCAAGGTGCTGTCATAGACATTTAACCATGGTACTTGGCTTGGTGTCTGTGTGCTGATCGGTGCTGTTTGCCAACCCATGTATCTTCGAAATAGTCCATTAGGGAACTAAGGGGCTCATTACAATGGCGGACAGACTTCAGTCCGACCGCCATCGTTTTGGATTTGGGGCCGCCCGCCTTTGAAGTGGCCCCCACAATCTGAATTACGATGCGACCTCCACCATGGCGGTCGCATCACCTATACTTTGCATTGTGGCGGGAATACGGTCAGCAGCCCCCGCCGCAATGCAAAAAAAAGGCACTTGCATATCCCTGCACTATGTGGCAGGCACCATGCGGTGCCTGCTACATGGTGCAGGGATATATGGTGCCCCCCAATGCCCTTGCCACAGGCCCAGGGATGAAGGGGGGCCCGCTATGGGCCCCCAAATCCGTTTCCGCCTGCCTTTTTGTGGCGGGTTGACCGCCGCAAAATGCTCGACGGAAAGGGATATCAAAATCCCAATGGCGGTGCCTGGCAGGCACAGCCGCAGTGCTGGGCAATGTTGCTGCTCCGACAGGCAGTCGGAAAAGAACCGCCTGTCAGAACCATGGCGGTCGGTCTTTCTGACCACCACGCTTCCCCAACGCTTCCCCCCGCCATCATATTATGGCGGGGGGAAATTTGCATTGTGATGGCGGGCCTTCCGCCATCGTAATCAGGCCCTAAGTTTGTCTTCATTTTGTTGGTAACATCAGCTTTCTAATAGTAAGTTATAGTGGTTGACTACCTCTTTGACAAGGACGTAGGCTAGTGCTATCATTTTTTTTATTTTGAAAGGGAATTCACTGTTAGTGGAGTATTCTACACTTAGGGGCATATTACTAGGCGCTAGCACCACCGCAGTGTAATTTTCTTTTTAAGTACCGGTTGCGCAGTCAGTGCTCCACACTACTCCATATTTACAAACTGAGACACTGGGCCCAATGCGTCAGTTTGTAGAGGCCTGCATCAAATTATACCTGCACCAGGTGAAATGTATGCATGGTGGGCATTCCTATGTTTAAAGCCACGTAAAATTTACAACTTTTCACTGCGTCACTCTGCGACTTGACTGCATCAAAATCATTATGCCTTCTCAAACCAGGTGTATGGATTCATGCAGGGCTTTTAACATGGGACTCGCCTCTGTGTTCTAATGCATTGCTGAAGTTACATCAGTCTTACGACCAACTCCAGCAATGCTTCACTTTAGAGCCAAAAGATGCATCATAATTTCTGACTGATCCGTGACTTCTTGCGCCATTAAGCACTGTATTGTAAATACAGTACATCCATGGCATCGTTAGGGCATTTGTGGCAGGCTTACGAAATCTGACGAATCGATGCTGATGCATCAGTTATTGTAAATATGCCCTTAGTGTGGATTTTTGGAGGTGTCTCTGTATACTTTTAAAGTGACAGTAACAGCCTTGTATGACTGTGTGGGGGTATATTTTTAGAATTGTTTGAATCACAGCTTTTTCAAAGTCTGCCTAGAGAGTCAGAGTGGTGAGGGGGCAGATCCTTCCCATTATATCCAAGGCACTGACAGGTAGGAGGCTGCTTAGCATTCTAGATGTTGTGAGCTCCAGCCTCCTGCCATTATATCACTTACCTGTTGGACTTCTGGTTTCTTCCACGTTGTCTTTGGTGTTCTTCATGGTCCTGCTCCTCGTTTTTGGCGATGTGTGATTCCTCACGCCCTCTACGGTGGTGGTGCTGGGCTCCCGCACATTCTTCAAATCCTTCAGACTCCCTCGCTCCTGCAGTATTAGAAGAAGAAAGAATTCGCAAAGTATCAAGGACTGATCTGACTGGTAAAGCGCTTATGCGCTGCAATGCATGATTCCCTGATTTAATACACATCTGATTTTGAGGCCTGTTTTGACCTTGCCTGGAATCTTCATTCCTTGTTTGTGCAAAACCTAAAAGGAAAAAGACAAAGACTTTTTTAAAGATATACCACAGTGACTATATACAAGTGCATAAGGAATATTTTGCAAGGTTTATCTGTTGCTTTTTGTTATGTGCTGCCATCCTTAGATATACCGCATGAAGTAATACTTGTATGCATATGATGAAATATGTTCCTTTTCTATGTTCTTTAGTTACATCGTAAAAGATTGCTAGTGAAGATTTACCAATGCTAGAGGTAGGAAAATCATTTGTACCAGACATAGTTCTAGCTAAGAATCTTCAAGTAATTGTATATCTATGTGCGTGATCTTCGATTTTTTTTTCTTTGGCTATTTAGATGTGTGGCATTACCTGTGGCTTCAATACTCACCCATTTAGCGGAACAGGGGACACATACAGGTATAAATAACACAATATAGTAGGAATAAAGACATAATAGGTGTTTATTATATGACACTTTACTGACACACTTTTGTTACTGCACTTTACTGCACACACAGGGAGAGAAAAGACAGGGCCGACTTGACTTCACTTCTAGAGTACTGGCACCAGAGGACGTTTTCTATTTGTTTTCCTTCTTGTCTCTTCCCCTCTTCCCCTGTGGTTGGGTCTGACCATCGTTGGGGCAGCTCAGCTAAAAGGAGATTGGGACTCAGAATCATGGTCTCCTTTTGTTCCCATGAAAAGGTCCAGGTGAGACTTTGACAAGTTCATAGTACGTGCTGCTTTATTTGTGTGGTAATAAAGCATATACAAAAGGGACACTGATATTTTCATATTCACTATATATGGTGTATATTTATGTTAATGGTTTGGGACACATTTTAAAGGTCCTATCCATCATCCTGGTTTGGCCTTGAATAAGTTTAATTAAGTTGTTTGCTGTGGAGAAAATTTAAATTTGTTTTTAATTATTTAAATTGTCTTGTAAAAGGAAGGGCTACTCATTAAGGGCCAGATGTAAGAAGGCTTTTAGCATTTCTTAATGGACTGAATCACTATCTTGGGCTGTTAAGAAATGCTAAATGGCCTTTCCATATGTACAAAGGCCATTTGGGAATTGCAAAATGCAATTTCTACCCAGTAGAAATCGCATTTTGTGATACACTAAATAGGAAATCGCAAATAGTGATTTCCTATTTGCGATTTCCTAAGCACATATACAAAGTATTTCCTAAATGCGAAATAGGCATTTAGGAAACGCAATTACCTTTGACTCCAAGTCGATGGTAACCATGTGCAATTTAAAAAAATCACTCCAAAATGCTTTTTTTAAAGTCCTATAAAGCACACACAGACCAATACGGCATATGTGCGCCTTACATGTGCACCACTTTTTTCGGGGGGCCTTAGGCCGATAGTCACCCTTGCTTTGGCATTTCCTAATTTGCAATTTCCTATTAAGAAATTGCAAATTAGGAAATACAAAACCATTCGTAACTATGGGCCTTTAGCGATTTCCTAATAGAAATTCCTACTCTGTAGGAATCGCTATTAGGAAGTTTCTATTTTTGTACATTCCGTTTTGCATTTCCTAAATAGCAACTTCTTAGTATTCGCTAATTCAGAAATTTTAAAATGGAATTTCAATACATCTGGGCCTATCTGTTAGTTTTAAATGATCAAGTATATCAATGTCTTGATTTGTTCTTGGGGTAGGTGGGATAATGCCAGTGGCTTTTTTAGTGTGTGCAATGAAGAGCTTTAAAGTGGGATAGGTGGTAGTTGGACTGTTACATGCATGGGGACTGATGGTAGTATTTCTTTCAGGTGAGAAACAGCATTTACAATGCTGGCTGAACCACGTGTTCCGTTACCTATGCCTTTACCTATCATGCCTTTACAACTAAATTCGTTTTAATAGCATGCATGGTAAAGGCATGCGTGGTAAAGACACAGTCGTAGTAAAGACCGCATTGTTAAGGCGTGCAATATAATCGCTTTCGTGGTTGCTTTCAAAATTTTGCCTGTAGGTTCCTGGGAGCTGGTGCTTTCCTCTCTTATATCTTGTAAGATTTCTCTAACTTCTATTTCTGTAACATTTGTGGGTTGTAGTTTGCCCTCCGATCTCATGCTTCCGAATAATATTTAGTACATTTCCAGCTAATGGTTTCTGTTGATGCACTTCTTGGCTGTAGGTGTAGCACATATGGTTTTATAATTGTTTCCCTTTCTCTGAAGTTAAATATTTAGAGCCTGATTATGAGTTCGGTGTTCCACAAACCGCTGTGCCCGTGGTTGCGGTCCAACCGATCACTGTATTACAGGACATGCGGTTCAATGAAAGAAACACCACAGAGGTCCCGCTGACACGTCCGGCCAAATTCGATTCAGGTTACCATTTGTCAAGTCCTGGGAAGTCCACAAAGAAATCACTACAACTATCATGATGCTCTGTGACTGAAAATCAGTTCAAGATGTAATTGTGTAACTGACACACTCACATTGCACACATCCCAGGTCTTGTTTTGATGTCAAAGAAACAACTGTATGGATGTGTCATTCAACTGAAACACGTCTTCTCTGCTACAATTGTGTATTGAACTCTCACCGATCACCCATTGTCAGTCAATGAGATTACATAGAATCAGTGTGATGAGCATTCTAATGGCACAATAAAAATACTCCATGCAGGATAACTACGCCTCTATCAGGGGGAACCATGAAAGGTTGGGGCCCTGGGGCACCCTACAATTTTGCACATGCCTTATAAACTCAATGTGACCTCTACCTGTGAATTGAAGTATGATAGGGACAACCAATAGCATTACCAAGTGCCATGCACGTGTAGGGAATGTGTAAGTTCAACTCATAAAAGCAAACACAGCACTAACACCATGTGTTACACATCTAGATAAAGTAGGTGTAAGGTACACTTAGGCACTTTGACACATGTCTATGCAGAACTCCATAAAGGTATGAGAAGTTAACACTCTCCATATGTGGATAAACAGAAGAAAAAGTGCAGTTCCTTAAATCTATCGTTTTAATCCTTGGGAGAAGCCATACTTTGTGGAATGCTTCCTAGCTTTTTTTTTAGTTAAAATCTATAGAATACACATATATATATTCCAACGAAGGGCTCGTTTTTACGGCATTTTCGGCGCTCTATGACGTGCGGTCCGTGGAAGCGGCGGAGCCCAGCCGCAATTAATCACCACAAATTTCCTCTTTTGGAGAAAGAATCCACACGCACTCACGTGCAATTTGATGGCACGCTCTTAGATTTTATTGAAGCGGCAACATTCTCCAACCAGCCAACAACCCAACGCGTTTCAGTCTGCCCTCAGACCTTGCTCACGGGTAACCAGCGCTTCGATTGCAACTCTATTTGAATCAATCACATGACATTATGTCACATCCTGTTTTTTTGAGCGCTTGGTATTCTGGTAGATGTAGTTTTTTACGTATATAAAGTGAAAATAGGTGAATAAATTGTGAATCAAACAGAATTCAGTGATTGTGACTCAAAATACAGTGAAGAAATACAGTGAATACAATATCATGTGATTGATTCAAATAGAGTTGCAATCGAAGCGCTGGTTACCCGTGAGCAAGGTCTGAGGGCAGACTGAAATGCGTTGGGTTGTTGGCTGGTTGGAGAATGTTGCCGCTTCAATAAAATCTAAGAGCGTGCCATCAAATTGCCCATGAGTGCGTGTGGATTCTTTCTCCAAAAGAGGAAATTTGTGGTGAATACACATATATATATAAAAGTCAAATAAAACAATACAGTAAGCAATATACAATATTTACAATAAAGCTGGCATCGTTCACAGTGCAAAGTTTCAGAGGGAGGAAAAGAATATATTATTCACTACAGTGTCACAGTTCAAGCCTCATCTTGCTCATGTATATAAGAGTTAATTGGAGAAATATTATAGACAATGTAGAGTATTTACAGTAAACTGGCATCATTCATAATGCAGAGTTTCGAGGGGAGGAAGAACATATTATTCACTATAGCATCACAGCTTTAACCCCATTTTGCTCTGTGCAAATCCTACTGCTGGCAGGTATTTAGATATAGCAAAAATGACATAGGGTACTGGATTGTATTTTAACACCCTTAGGGCATCTTGATGTTTCCTAAACCCCAACCTATTGCACAATGGGTGAATCCATTTCTTCCTTGCCCTGTCATATTCTGGGCAAAAGAAGAGGATATGCGCTGTGTTTTCAGTATGGCCCAAAGTGCATAAGGTACAGGTTTGCTCTCCCTGAGTTTCCCAACTTGCAGTGTAACTTTTAATCTGGAGAATATTGTACCTGAATTTATGGCACAAGATTCTCGCCAGGTGTGGCTGGGTTTTGTAAAGGAACTCTTCGAAGCATGGGTTAGGTTTAACATTGAGAAATTGCATTGTTAATCTGACCAAATTAGGGTACATTTAGAGCATATACCAGTATATTTGCTTTAGAGTATTCTTGGATCTTTGCACCAGCTTGTGTGGCACAGTCCAATAAGAGAGAAGACCAAGTTCTATAAACCATTTCCTAACACATCTAAGCCAGAGGAAGGTTAGACATCTGTCAATGGTTAGATGTTCTTTGATGCCTTCTCTGTAGATCACCAATTCTGGTGTTGTCATAACTTAATCCAGTAGAGCAGAGGGTGTAATGCTGCGATTTGACCTATGTGTTTTAGGTTTACATCATAGAACATTGGAATAAGTGGTGTTGCCAAGGGTATTCCCAAATTGCTTCTCGCAAACCTGTTCTCCCCGTTTGTTATTTGCTTAGTGTCACCATTTCCCCAGAGTTCTGATACATATAGGGCAGCTGTCTGTACTTTGCATTCATAGATCTCTAGCGCTGGTGTGATTAGTTTACTTGAGGATAGGCTATACTTTTTAAAGATGGCCCCAGACCCCTGTGCGAAGGCCAATACAGAGTAGTTTATCTGTGTTTTCCAGGACAACTTTGAATTGAGTAGTATACCTAAGTAGGTGAAATTTGGCACGTGTTCTAATTTCTGGTTATTCACTCTGAGGTTCCTTCTAAAATTCTTGTGAGGATTTATGGCCATATACTTTGTTTTCCCAATATTCAATTCTAGGCCTTTTTCATTGCAACACATATTAAAAGCATCTATTAGATTTTGTAGACCCTTCGGCGTCTGTGAGATCGAAATGTTGTTGTCTGCAAACAACAATGCTGGGACCAAGTTCCAACTAAGTTTGGGGGGGTCGTTTTTAGGTTTTTTAAGGTAGTCAACCATATCATTAATGTAGAGTGAGAACAGGGTTCACCGTTTTGCCCCAGCGGACTCTCACATAATTATTGTGATGCAGCCTTGCCATCTGATCTAGCAAGTCTGTAGGTACTCTTTGTTTTTCCAGTGAGGCCCAAAATGATCCTCTAGTTAGATGATCAAATGCTGCCCTTAAAGCTTCAAATGCTATGTAGATATGGCCCCCCTTTATCTTAGTGTATTTCCAGATGATACACAAAAGTCTAAAGACTTGATCTATTGTACTTGTGCAAGTTCTGAATCTAGCCTGGTACAGGGACAGTATGTTGTTATTATCTATCCATTTATTTAGCCTATTTAAAAGTTGTCTCGCAACAAAAATTTGTAATACATCTATTAGGCTAATTGGCCTGTAATTTTCTTTTGTTTGCTACCTTTTTTATGGATGGGGACAATTTCAGCCCCCCTCCATGAAGTTGGTATTGGTGTGCCTGCAGCTATAGCGTTGGTAACCAAATTAACATATGGAACCCACACCTCCTTATTATGTTTAAACAGGTCCCCAGGGAGTATATCTAATCCTGGGGCTTTTCCCAGCTTGATGGTGTCTATCGCTTGTGCAGTTTCTTCTATGCGAAAACAGGTCCTGTGACCCATACTGTTTAAAGATCCGTGATACTCAGAAATAGCAAACTTTGAACATGAATATAAGTTGGTGAAATGTTCAATCCAGACTGCAGGAACCAAGTGGTGCTCAGTATAGGCTACTTTGCCCTTGCCACCAAGTGCCACTATTTTCCAGAATTTTACAGCGTTATTAGATATTGCAGCTTGGAGGAGGTCCGTCCAACCGGCTTTCTCCCAGTTCTTTTTTGCAGTGGCCTGTATTTTCCAATAGCTGCCCCTAACTCCCCTTATTAATTGGGCGTTTCCATGTTTTGAGTTCTCAAGTAAAAGTATTTTGGCCTTCCTGCAGTCCTGGGTATACCAGGGGTAATTTTTATTCCATCTTACAATTATGCTTGGGTTTCTTTCTAGCAGCTCTAGTGAGAAGGGGTTCTAGTTTTGTCACCAACAATTGGTGCATTGTGATTACTGAGGTTCCACTTGATTTTACAGAGGAACCTACCACCTCAGCAAATATCTTGTAAATGTCGGTCATGATCTCGATATTATCTGTAATGTGTTGCCATTTGACCACTCTACTGTTATTCCCTATTAAAAGCTGAGTTTTTGGTGAGCTTATTTTGAATAACTGATTCCCTGTTGTGTACCCTGTTATTTCTAGGCCGAGAGGATGATGGTCACTGTCATCTCTTGCATCTATCTTAAAGCTCAGGATCCTACTCCAGCTATGCGTACTGTGCATGATGTAGTCTATTTTCGAATGTGAACTATCACGTTCGATAGTATATTTAAGGGGAGGTTGTCATCCGTGTTATTTTTCACCCTTCCATTACAAGCCCTTAGGTCGTGTTCTAGAGTAAGCTGCATTAACTGTATTGCAGGATTAGTACACGGTTCTGATGGTCCTGCTTCTAGCTGGGGCAAGCCTTTGGCCATATCCTCTTCCTCTGTTAACATTTCCAGACCATTTAATGGTTCATAAGTGCAGTTAAGGTCACCGCATACAATTACTGTATCATGTGTGTTTACACAGTCAAGAGCACTGCCTAGTAAGTCAATAATCTGGTAGTATTAAATTCTGTGTGGCTGGTCGAATATGGACATTAAATAGGTGCAAATCTGCTTTACTGTTAGTATTAGTATCTAGTCATACAGCAAGTATATCAGGTGAATTTATGTTATGGATACTGTTTCCTATTATCAGAGTAATTTTAACCCAGATTACAAGTCTCTCTGAGGGCCTGCCTCTCAGGGATGGGATAGCATTTTTATAGTATGTTCTGTACCCTAACTCATACGGTGGAGTTGTCAGCCATGTCTGCTGAGAAAGGGAACCTCCTCTGAAGAATAATAAGGTCTTAGTGAAAAGGGGGAAAAAACACAATAACCAAACTAACAAAAAACCTCCCGCTTGACCTCTATCACTTTTAACAAGGGCAATGACTGCTCCAAATGGGCTATTACACAAAAACAGTTCTAAAACATGGTATGTTTCTGATCAACCTTCTTTTATTTCAGATATGTACTTATTTATTTTATTTTATCAACATGTACAAAACACAGAATTATTTAAAAACAATAATTTTTCAACTACATATATTTGTTTTATGTGTTATTTTTCTTTTTTAACATATGTCTAAAACATACTATAATGTTGTGCAATGACATATAATGACCAACAGTGAACCCCTATCTACATAGTGACAATACACAAATTGACTCAAAAGTACCTTACATACATTCACAACCACACCATTCAAACTAACAATCAACCCACATACACATACACAATCCGGTCAGAAGGAAAAGATGTTTCTCGGTCTTCTTGACCCTGCCGTGGGCTGAGCGCATACAACGTGGTTGATGCACGTTTCGGTGGTAAAAACCTTATGCAGACCACCTTCTTCAGGACCTTTTTGTTTCAAACAAAAATCATCTAATCGTAGGGGTACCTATGGTATTTAAATAACAGATTTAAATAGCCCATATCATATTCAAATTAAAAAATCAATTGAACCCTCCACCAATATTGAAAAGAAAAGAACTAGATATGGTTCCAAAGCTGGACCCCAAAAAATTTTTAGAAACAAGAAAAAATGACGACGAAAGTAGAAAGAAAGAGGGGGAAAAACAGAGGGAAATACATGCATAAAGGCACTAAGTCATCAAATAGAGAGACGACCAGAAAACCACTGATAGATTTAGTGGTAATTCAACTGATGGTGCCAATTGTCATGCTTTCCACCCAGACCATGCAAAAATGTGTCATCATGCTCGTGTGAGATTCCCAAAAATTTGGGGCATGCTTGAACAAAGAGTCTGTGATAACCGTTAAAGCCTGAATCGCAACAGATATATCTAATACTCACACAAGGAGTCTTTATAAGGGGCGTTGCTGGCTGTGCAGTCACTCCGATGGGTTTATCAGCTTCCCAAATGTGTAGTTCTATTGTAACTACGCCTCAAACAAGACCTAAGTGGACTCTGGAAGGGGAATCACAATTGAGATGTACTACATTAATACTCATAACTTATATAGTGTTTCCTTATATCTGTGTGATCATAGTCAAAGATGGTTACCTTATTAGAGAATAATGTATCCCCATAATATGATGGCTCTTCACTGATAAGGGAACAAACGTCCAATGTGGCAATACTGAAGGCAACTATAACAATAATTGCTTAAAAATGCCTGCAGATAGTTAAACAAAAGATGTCAAAATTATTAAAGAGATAGTAGGCCTTGTTTCTCTAGCGACCAAAACTTGCAAGGTAGCCAGTGGTTAAATGCATTTGAGTCTATGGCCTCACCTTATCGCTTTGATGTCTTTTACTTTCCAAGCGTCATCTCAATGGGGTCGGCGATGAGGTCTACGCGGATCTTATAGATAGATCCATCTGCAAAGCTTGTAACGGAGGGTCAGATTACACCTCTCATCATATCACTATTAAGATATATAAGGATGGAATTAGTATACCTAAACACGCATTATGTATAAACATGTCTAATATAAATGATGTTACTACTCAAATGCGAGGTGAAAATCTGTAATTTTAGCATCAGAAATACATGCTCACAGCTTGCTTATATGTAGGACTTGTTGAGTCTATCGAGTTGGCTAATTCCCTACAAAATAGTGTTAAACTGCCAGGTAATAAACTAAGTACTATGCAGCTACGTGTTAACATCACTGGTATAGATGATGTTAAAAATAGGTTACACGATAAACATAAGTAACATTAGCGTTCTACGTCCAAAACACAAGCTCACAGCGGGTTTTTAAGCGAAACATGTAAAATCTATTGAATTTGCTCGTTGTCTTGAAAATGATGTTAAAAATAGGTTACAAGATAAACATGAGTAACGTTAGCGTTCTACGTCCGAGACACAAGCTCACAGCTGGTTTTTAGGCGGAACATGTAAAATCTATTGAATTTGCTCATTGTCTTAAGAATAATGATGATCCGCCTGCGTGATAGGCTAAGTACAGTGCGACTACATTACGGTGTCTAGGTCAGTTGTAGACCCCGGATCTCCAAACTACCGACATACCGTCAGCCTGCCTCTATATCTTATACAGCTGCGTGAGCGTGGCTAAAGTACCCAACAGTCCCGGACCTCTTAGCTCACACGGTGCATCTAGCACACAACTCACCTTGAATTGCTTATCCTGAATCGGTGCCCTCTCAAACCGCAACTCTGCCAACAAGAAAGTGTGGTAAACTGAGCTGATCATTTTGTATCTTCCCCGTTGTAAATGTGGGCGTGGGATAAGACCCAATTTGATGTATGCACTATTACGTAGGCTATGGGCGGAGTAATGTGGCTTAAAACGTACTAATTCTTGTTATTAGTGGAGGCGCCATGTTGGTGTTTCACTTTAATGGAAAAACTCCCCAGGAGTTCATACCACTACATCGTGACATGGTGCCGCACAAGTACGATGTGGTGCACACAATGTCATATCTACACCCAAATAAAATACTGGACCTAGTTAATGCCACAGAATTAAAACGAAGCTTAAAACTTAGCAAGGGCCTAAGGCAACAACAAACCTTCGTACTGCTACGATCGCAAGAAGCAACACGGATATGGGCTTCCCACTTAACAACATAGCTGCCCTGTCCATTAATGCCACGCGCTTCCAAATGCGACATATAAAAAAGAAGATAAATATGCCAGAGAGTAACATGCCATATAATTATTTTTTTTTAATTTGTATTTATTGGCATTTTAAAACAATGCTATAAATGGTATAAACAACAAGCCAGTTGCTATTCGATACAGAATCATCTCGACATAAAACCATCATGTAATAACAAGTGTTCTTGCATACATGTTCGCTCCACCGCATCGTACCTGAAAAAAGGTGAATACATCCTATCATAAAAAAGAATAACAGCTGACATCTTACAAAAGGCTGTTGCAGAAATATTCCCTGCAGCATCTTCCAGGGTTCACAATGGATTAAGCACAGCAACAGACACCCGCATAGTTCTCCCCAAGAAAAGTGCAATACCCCATCCCCGACCCCCTCCAGGCCACCCTATGCCGTCGTATCTACAGTTGCCTCCTGGTGTTCACGGGCCCACACAACAAAAGGTTCCCAAATGTCCTTTGGCCTGGATGCTGAAGGCATCAATTCCCAAAACGTGGTCAATTGTGAGTGGCCAAAGGTGACGCCCCTAATCCAATAATTTTTAGAGGAAACCCTCTTACGCCCCCAGTGCATGGAAACCCAGCATTTAGTAAATAAAAGTAAAAGGGCATGCAGCTTTCGGACCTTGACAGGTGTATCCTTGACATAACCCAACAGTCCCTTTACAGGGTCAGGATCCCCGATCATACCAGTTATTTGGTGTATCACAGTAAACACGTTGGACCAGTATACTGCCAGCCTCGGGCAGCTCCATGCGATATGCAGAAAATTGGCGGGAGCAGTGCCGCATCTCCAGCAGCTTTTGTCTTCTTTCAGACCCATACGATGCAAACTGGAGGGTGTCCTATAAAATCTGTGCAAGAACTTGAAGTGGATGAGGCGAAGTTTATAATTAGGGGACAGTGCTGTGAGTTGGCAACAACAATAAGTCCACTGGTCCTCCGTAAGTGGAGGTTGAAGTTCTACATTCCATGCCTGGAGCGCCCGTGGCTGTGTCAAAGGGGCCGACATTTGTATGTGTTTATATATCCAAGTAATGAGTCTGCGGGGTGAAGCCGATTTAAGCACGTTCTCTAACGCATTCAAGGTGGACGGGGCATCCAGGAAAGTAGCATGTAGAGACCGACACGCAGCTCTAAGTTTATAGTAGACAAATAATTCAGAAAAAGACACAGGCTGAACCTCCACGGAAGTCGGGGTGGCCGAAACGTTCCCTCTGGGTAAAGATCCGCGAAAGTACGGAGGCACATTTTTTGTGCCAAATCTTTGCTGATACCCTCACCTGTGGTGAACAACATAGGGTTATGTGCCAGGGGTATGGATGGTGCATAGTGAATAGGACTGCCAGCTCTCTTTCTCAGCTCATGCCATGCCCAACGCATGGTCTCCACTGTGTCTATATCGTCTCTAGGATGCCTGTGCGCCTGAAACAAAGCAACCTGCAAGGGGACCGGTGCCGCAGCATCTGTTTCCATAGCCACATGAGGTTGAAACGGGGTTGGGTGTACCCAGTGGTGTAAAAATTGTGCTTGTGCACTCCATGCATACAATTGCATGTCTGGAGCCCCCAATCCATCCTGTCGTAAAGGCAGTGTCAATAGATCCCACGAGACTCTCGCCTGCCCTCCCGCCCAGACCAAAGAGATCAACAGGGATCGGAGAGATTTAAAAAAGGCCTGTGTGAGGGGGAGAGGAATGTTGACAAAAAGATAAAGGAATTTAGGCAGAACCACCATCTTAACCAATGCTATCTTCCCAGCTAGAGAAAGCGGAAGTCTAGCCCACGCAATGACTTTCTCTTCCAGCCAGGTTATGGCGCACCCGTAATTCATGTCCCATATGTCCTGTATTTTCCTACTGAGCCATATACCCAAATACTTCACAGGTTCGTCCGCCCACTGAAGAGGGAACTCAGAGGGAGCCCTGGTAGTGGCGTCCGTTAATGGAAAAATAACTGATTTGGCCCAGTTAATTGAGATGCCAGAAAGTCCGCCAAATCTAATAAACTCCCGCAGTAGTGGTATAAGGTGACGTCATCAGCATATAGTGAAATTAAGAGACTACGAGCACTAAACGCGATCCCTTTGGCGGTGTGATGCTGCCAAATGCGTGCTGCGAGCGGCTCCATCGCGATTGCAAAAAGTAGAGGGGATAATGGGCATCCTTGCCTCGTACCTCGCGAGATACCAAAAGGCGATGAAAGGAGTCCATTCACCCTAACGCGCGCCAACGGCTGAGTATAAAGCAGGAAAATGAGATTAATAAACAGCGGACTGAAACCCATTCGACTTAGGATAGTGAATAGATACTGCCACTCCAGAGTATCAAATGCCTTTGTAGTGTCTAGGAATACAGCGGCCGCTTGTACTTCGGGGTGCAAATAATGCAGTACTGAGAATAGAGTCCTCAGATTGTGAGAAGTAGATCTCCCGGGGATAAACCCCGATTGATCTGGGCGAGCGATCAGCGGGAGTAGGGGCTGCAGCCGATTCACAATCTACTTAGCCAAAATCTTTACATCCACGTTTATTAATGACAGCGGTCTATAAGAGTCTAATTCATTTTCTGGCTTCCCAGGCTTTAACAGGGTGATTATTATCGCCTCACGCATTGATGGTGGAAGTACGCCTAACTCTCGAGCCTCCTCGTATATCTCTAATAAATGCGGCACCAACTCCTCAACATATGTTTTATAAAAGGCGGTGGTGAGACCATCTGAACCAGGGGCCTTGTTCTGCGGCAGGCTTTTGATGATCTGAGCCACATCTTCCACCGTAAAGGGGAAATCTGGATACTCCCTATGCCTTTGACCCAGCCAGAGCAACTCCAAGGAATCGAGAAAGGGCAATAGGCCCTCATGACTAGATCTCTGCGTAGTGGTATATAGTTCAGAGTAAAAACGGGAGAACTTATCTAGATATCTTTCTGGCCTCTAATTGTAGACTGATTTGTGCCCTTCAGCTCAGTTACGTAAGCTGTGGACCTTGGGGCTCGAATCATTGCCGCCACAGTTCTCCCCGGCCGATCCCCCTCTCCATATCTCCTAACCTGGGCATGTTTACCCAAAAATTTAACTTCACGGCTTGCCTCTTCTTCAAATTCAAGCAATTTTTCCTTCAGTGAGGCCAATGTCTGAGGATCACCAGAGGAATAAAACTGCGATTCCAATTCCTTAATCTGATTTTCCAGAGACGCAAGCGTCCCTCGAATGGCTTTCAACACCCCAGCTTGTCGGGCGATGCAGTTGCCCCTGATGACAGTTTTAAAAGCTTCCCATAAGGAAGCCTCAGTATCGACTGTTCCAGTGTTAAGGGTAAAGTAGTCAGTTATGTCTCCCCTAATTTCTTCCTTAAATGCCTCGTCTAAGAGGGCATCTTGTGGTAGCCGCCATGTATACATCCGCGGAACAGAGTTGGGAATTTCTAGGCGCAAAAGACTTGGCGCGTGGTCTGATAGAGATCTAGGAAGATGCGAGGCCTCCCTGGACCATGTAGCCACATCCCGGGACACCAACCAATAGTCCAGACGTGACCACGCTTTATGGTATTCCGAAATACACGTCCCCTCCTTAACAGTTGGGTGAGTACTTCTCCAGATGTCGACAAGGTCCCCGTCAGAGAGTATGGCCTTCAATGCAGCACCAGCCGATGGGTGCAGCGTTCTGGATACCCCCTTCCTATCCAGCTCGTCATCTAGGATTGCATTGAAGTCCCCACCCCAGATAATGGTGTCACAATTCGTCGCCCTCACCTTGGCCCATATATCTTGAAAAAACCCAGGGGAGTCAGCATTGGGGCCATATAT
Organism: Calotriton arnoldi; assembly: GCA_963921515.1. NCBI lineage: Eukaryota > Metazoa > Chordata > Amphibia > Caudata > Salamandridae > Calotriton > Calotriton arnoldi. The sequence continues at coordinate 16,270 of CAWUFW010006806.1, forward strand.
CGCAACCAACACAACTTGAATCCCACCTAGGGTGCCCAGTATTATGACATATCTACCCTCCGGGTCAGTTTGTATGTCACCTTCCTTCCAATCTAGACCCCGTCTGATCAGCACGGCAACCCCTCTGGAGTAATTCGAGTAAATGGAGGAATAAACTGAGCCCCATCTGCTATGCCGCAGTCTGGAGGAGGAAGGAATATTAAGATGTGTCTCCTGTAACATGCAGATGTCAATGTGGTGTCTAAGCAAATAGGAGTGGACTAACCTGGCTTTCCTGCCGTCATTTAACCCTCGGATGTTCCAGGTGAGAAAGTTTAAACTGGTCATAGGACGTCTATCACAATATAGTGCAGCGGGCCAGTAGGAGTGAAACTTAATGAGATAAATGGTTTCACACAGCGTCGAGAATTAAAAGCGAAAAGCAATGATCTGGCAAGCAACATAACATAACACCCCCCCGCCCCTCCACCCGCTCCAACCCCCCAATCAGGTTGCAGAATACCCACCCCAAACATCGTATAGAATACAGCAACAAGTGGGAACTCTCCCGTGGGGGCGCAGTACCGCCAGCATACTCCCCTGATTACTCAGGGTGGCCAAGAAAACTGCGGAGAGCCTTACTGATCACACAAAGCAGTGTATGGAAACCCAACACACAAGAGCGAGCAGAGCGGGAACATATTCAGGCTACGTATTGCAAAACGACAAAACTCCCATGAGTCCTAACCAATCGCAGTTCAATATATTAGCAGCCAAGTTTTGAACCAAAACTAATGTGAGTGAGCGCCAACTTCTGCAGAAAGAAAAAGACCAGGCACAGAAAACTGGCAAGATAGATCTCCCTCCCAACCCAGGCAAGCATGCACAGAACTACTTCATCACAAGGCATAACATCTCTTAACCAGGAAAATATCTGGGCCGTAGTCTCCCTCAGTCATTATCACTCAATCGGTCCCCAGCTGAGTCCGCAGCCTTGGAAGTTTGCTTGGATTTCTTCCCACCGATGTGTTTAGCAAACTTGAGGGCGGATTTGGCGTCCGTGAAAAAGTGTGCAGACCCAACGTATGTAACCTTTAGCTTGGCGGGATACAAAAGAGTGTATGGAACCTGGGCCTGCATCAGGAGACGTTTAGCAGGGAGGAACTCCCGCCGCGCCACCTGCACCGCCGGTGTAAAATCTGGATAAAAGGAGATGGTGTTACCTTTATGCGTGATAGTCCCCTTACCCCGGGCTAGTCGCAGGATAAGATTTCGGTCTTGATAGTTCAGAATCCTGGCTAAGATGGGTCTGGGAGTAGCGCTGACCGGAGGTTTGGGGCCCAAAGTGCGGTGTGCTCTCTCCACCGCGAAAACTGAGGAAAGGTGTGGGTCAAAGAGTTCGTGGAGCAGATCTGCCATGTAAGACTCCATTTTGTCGATAGCTGTCATCTCCGGTATACCAGTAATTCAAAGGTTGTTGCGGCGGGAACGGGCCTCCAAATCTTCATTTTTGGCGCGGATTATGCCTAACACCTTGTCCATATGTAGAAGTTGTTCCTTGGTTTCAACTTGGAACTCATGAAAGTCCGAGGCCTGGTTCTCAAGCACGTCAAGCCTAGTCTCGTGCGACCCCACCTGCGTTTTGACAGCATCTAGTTGGGAAGATAGCACATCCAACTTGGTGTCTATGTTCCGAAGACTGGACCTCATTTCAAGCATCAGGGTGTGCAGATCCTCACCCTGATCCTCCGTCTGAGATTCCGACGGCCGCTCCGCGCTAGCTTCTGGGTCTTGCTCAGTAAGTTTCGTGGTCCTCCGCTGGTCGAAGGTCAGCTTCGGCTGTTTCGCATCCTGCTTCCCCATGTTGCATCGATTGTCGCAGGGCCCCCTCGTAAAATCCGCTGGTTAGTCGCGGCTCAAGCAGCCGACACAGGACTGGATATTCGCTGATCCACCGCAGCGGCAGCTCGTCTGCCGTTAAACCCTGCTCTTGAGTGCGGCCAGCAGGCTGTACGTGTACCTAGGGACTCCCAGGGGGCAACCAATGATCCAGCAGTCAGGGCTCATCCAACTGGGGCCAGTCGCATCCCCCGCGATGTTGTCAGTGTCTCTGTAATATCTGAGTCGGGCCACAGTAAGCAACCGTCTCCTAGATATGGTCGTAACTCCCAGGCACAGCAAGTTCAGGCGATCCCCTACATCTGGAGGGGATACCACACCCCGCTCTCTCATGCTCTCCCAAGGTGCGCTCCCCTGCCCACTGTCCCAATGCACACAGAGTAGTGTCCCAGCTGTAACCGCTCCTCACAGCTCAGATATGGATTGCCTCAGGAGTCCAAGATGGCGCACGAGGCCTCGATGTAGCGCTTCCACTCCCAGTCTACCGGGCTGCATCCAGACTTACCGAGGCGGTATCCCCTCACTCGGTGTCCACAACCTCTGCACTCCACGCTGCCTCAGGGGTTTCAGCGCTGGCGCGGCACGCCTGCCAGCGATCCACATGGCCTCCGGGTCTGCCTCACTCTCACCAGCCTTCCGATGTTGGGTTCCCTGATGGGGCCGCCGCACCGAAGCTGCCACTGCGGATCCCGAGTGCAGCCAGCCAGCCGGTGCCTCCTAGTGTTCACGGAAGGGCTTCACGCCCCTCTCCCGGGTGCTAGGGTGGTTGACAATCTGCCTCACAGATCACGGCCTACCACACCTGTGGCGCCCCGGACTCGAGTTCCGCTGCAGCCGGCCGCACGCTCGCACCTCCAGCTGTCGTGCCCAGGCCCTCTCCTGCTGGGACGCACCTCTCCACTCCTGAAGCACATCCAAGGACGGGAATCGGCTCGCTCGGTGCCCCACACTGTGGGGCGTGTTCGGGAGCATTTTAAGGCAGCAAGGGCTCTCCAGTCATTCAGATGATGGAAGGATGGATTCTCGGCTGGCGGAGCTCGCCTAGCTAGCGGCCATTTCACAGCTTGGCAGGCCACGCCCCCCAACATGCCATATAATTGGACTAATATGGCTCATTGTGCAATTGTGTGTTAGGATGACTAAATGACATAGCTGTGCTGCAAGCTGATTATGAGCACAGCTCAGAATAACAGAAGAGAAAATTGGGAGAATATGCCAAAAATTAAAAAGCCTACACAAGCTGATACAATTCATTATAACATCACTATCCTATCAACTGACAATGGATACTGCTAAAATTAACACATGAGACAAATACCAAACCATGCCAGGGATTGACAACAGGCATGAACAAACCGATGATATTTATTATAGAAAAAGGACCATAGATGACTCCAAACCTGTGTTACTGTCACTGATACCTTCTCTCATATCTGGGTGACATTCCACACAATTTCTTCATTTAGTCCCACTTTCACTGTATCAAGGGTAAAAATCCAAAAGGGTTCCCTTTGTTTATGTGTGTAGTCCATTGGTAATCCCATTTTTGAATTTACTTTCTCCAAAATAACCCACGTTAGGTCTTGATCTGAATGATTTTTTTCCTGACAATGCTGTACCAAGGGGGCTGCCATTTTCCCCGTACGGATTGCGGATTTGTGTTCCCCATGACGTACACGGAATTCTCTGCCAGTCTCCCCAATATACGCTAGTGGGCAAGGACACATTATCATGTAGATAATGTTTTGACTTCTACAGTTGGTTTGATCTTTCAATTTACCTTCTTTGTCATTATATTGGCAGCAGTCAGTGACTAAGGCCGATTCGCAAGCGTGGCAAGAGCCACATTTGTGGTTGCCCAAAATGGCTGGTAGTCCTGTGAGGGTGCTTGGACATTTTTGTTCTCGATCTTATTCCTGGTGTGCACAAGAACATCTCTCAAATTGCGATTTCTTCTATATGCTACCACTGGGAGTCTCAACTGTGTCTGAGCGCACAATTGACAAACAATGTCGCTTGTGCTTAATTCAATGGATGATTTTATTTTTAAGTGACTCTTCATCCTCCCTACCTCCTTTGACAGTCTTGGGTACGTTAGTTAGATATATTTTCTGACCTAGTTCCCTCTTTTGTGGTTTGTCATTATGCACTATTTGGGGTATTTGGCCACCCTCTTGTTGTGTCCTCAGTAGTGGCATGCGCGTTTGGTTTTCCCAATTCATCCTAGGGACACCTCCCTGGATTGTGTGTGGCCAATCTCGGCACTGTGTTGGCAAAATTTCACATGTGCCTCATCTTGTTCACACTATTGCCCACGTGTCTTTGCCTGATCTCCTTCCCTGTGTACCCCGGAGGCAATTGCCTACCTCCAAATTCCCCAAGAGTCTTATTTTGTGAGGAGTTATTCTGTACTCTAGATGCTAAATTAGTTGCTACTTTATGTTGGAGTAATGGATTAATCGGTTGTGTTGCTAATTCCATGTGCTGCAGCGGTAGTGGTCAGTTCCATCTTCAGGGAATGTACTAGAGTTTTGGTTCACTGACAAAATATCGATGTTAAAAATATAGAAGTAAAAAATATCGATGCAAAAATATAGAATGCAAAAATATCGACTCCCTATACTTAAACAGGTAAGTACAAAAAAATCTATGTAAAAAATATAGTTGTACAAAATATTGAATTTTATATATATATATATATATATATATATATATATATATATATATATTCTCGGCAACTCCGTTCGCCCTCTGGCGTACCTCTAGACCCAAAGAAACGGAGCACGGACCCAAATAGTAGCAAAAGATGTACGTTTATTGCTCCTCCAACACCTCTACAGCCATGACGCGTTTCAACCCCACCTCGGGCCTTGATCACATGACACGCTCTGTCAGGTAAGTGGCTTTTTTTATATTCAGTTTATCAGCTGTGCATTATTTAAAGTGATCAGTGCATCAGAAAAACTTCACATTAGTAAAAGGTACAAACAAGTAACTGACTGAATTCTGTTAGTTTCATCATATTGCAATCTCAGTTGTAATGGTTAATGCCAAAATAAAATAGCAATTTAATAACTCTAAATTTGTTAATACCATTGTAAATAAGACAATAAATGCAATTAATAGTTCATAAAAAACAGGGTAGGTAGTTAATAAAATGGCGAAAACAATTTCAGCTTAAATGCTTTTTGGCCATACCCTAATATCAAACTACTGTTGATGTGTTGCAATGTCATATAAACTGAGTGTGAAGTACTGACTTGTGTGATTTTAAAGTGCTTGTGTGTGCAAAAGTAATATAAAAAACCAGTGATAAAAAAGCTTATGTGCTAAAAAACTACCTAACCATGTGTATATATATAAAATAAAATAAAAAATATTAAATATTTTAAATAATCAAATTAATATGAAAAAATTTAGTAGATTTAATATAAATTAAAAAAAATATAATAAATAAACTTAATTAAAAAAGTTAAACACACATACATAATAATTCATATATATTTACTTTAAAACAATTAATACACTATTAATCGTAATTTATTTTATAATTTTAAAATTATATAACTATATATATATATATATATTCACTGAAAAAACCATAGGTTTTAGGGACAGTTATAGTTAGTTGGACATTTCACTTGTACAAAACCATAGAAATTCCCCCGTTATAGTTAGTTCAGCTAACTATAACTCGCGCCCCGCAATGCACTGCTGATGACGTCACATATTACATCACTCATGACATGGTCAGTGACATCACTGATGACATCACTGATGACATCTCAAATGACATCACTGATGACATCATCCAGTGACTGTGTGTTTCTGTAAAGTTTAAATATGTTTAATATATATAGGGAAAGGCGTATTGAAGAATGAGTGGGTGTATAAGTGTCTGAATGGATGATTTAGTACGTGAGTGACTGACTCTACAAGTGAGTGATTAAATGTATCTTACTGAATGCATGGGTTAGTGACTAAACTGTGTGAATGTCTGTATCCGTCTGTCTGTTGGTTTGTAAGCGGCTGCATGGCTTTCTGAATAGCTACATGAGTGTCTACATGGGTTATTGATTGATTGTCTGAGTATCTGTATGGGTGCCTGAGTGTTTGTGTGGGTGGGGTGTGTGTGACTCTGTGCATAGATGTGTGAGTTGGTGATTCACTGGGTGCATGGTTTCAAGAGTGCATCTGTGATGGACTGTATGGGTGGGTGAGTGTGTGTATGGGTGTGTTAGTGATTGAATGTATATCTCAGTGATACATGTGTGAGTAACTACATATGTGAAAGGCAGTATATATGTGTGTTGGAGTATATAAATGGCTATAAGTGAGAGTGTGTGATTGTGAGAGTGGCTGTATGGATGAGTGTGTACTTGTATCAGTGATTGTATAAGAGTGTAAGAATGTGCTAGTATTTGTATGAGTAAGTGAGCTGGTGTGTGTATAACTGTATAGGTGAGTAAATGGGTGTGTGATTAAGCTTTTTGCATGACTGACTAGGTGTGTGAGTACCTCTATGGATGAGTGGCGGTGTGTGAGTGTTTATATAGGTGTATGAGTGCATATGATAGTCCTGTACTGAGTGACTAAGTATGAGTGACTGTACGGGTGAGTGAGTGGATGTGTGTGTAGACCTAAGAATCAGTGAGTGGGTATGTAGTTTTTGGTGTTGGAGTGTCTATGAGGTTTTGAGAATGGCAGTCTGTAATTTAGAGTGGGTGTATCAAAAGTTATATTAGGGTGTGAGAAGATGCATGAAATTATCACATGGATGATGTCATCAGTGATGTCATTTGAGATGTCATCAGTGATGTCATCAGTGATGTCACTGACCATGTCATGAGTGATGTAATATGTGACGTCATCAGCAGTGCATTGCGGGGGCGCGAGTTATAGTTAGCTGAACTAACTATAACGGGGGAATTTCTATGGTTTTGTACAAGTGAAATGTTCAACTAACTATAACTGTCCCTAAAACCTATGGTTTTTTCAGTGAATTTCAAAGGTTTTTTAAATGCTAATTTCTAACTATAACGTGTCTGAAACCTATGGTTTTTTCAGTGAATTTCAAAGGTTTTTTAAATGCTAATTTCTAACTATAACGTGCCTGAAACCTATGATTTTTTAAGTGAATTTCAAAGGTTTTTTTAAATGCTAGTTTCTAACTATGCCTACAGAGGTAGGACATGTGAAGAAAGAAGAAAAAATGCACAGAAAGAAGCAAAAGATGTGCAGAAAGAACCAACAGAGGAGCAGAAAGAGGCCTTGTTGCAAAATCATCCTGTGCCCACAACTTTTTCAGACGGGTACTGGTGGTAACTGACTCTGACTAACCAGAGCCAGTGCTATGCTAAAAGACACTTAGAATACAGTGAAAACACCTACATACACTAACGAACACTATGCGTTGGGGTACCCCTGTGATTAGCATGACCTCCTCTGCAAGTCCCTAGTACATAATAGGGTAGGGGGATTAAAACTACCTCTTAAAACGCGCTACAGGGCGCGTTTGCACAGTGGTGAAGGGAGAGGGGGGCCTGAGGTGACATGTGTGCAAACGCACCCCGTGGCGCATTTTAAGTTGCGGGATTAAGTCCCTTGAATTCTGAGGGTCCCTGGGGCCCAACTAGCCCCCAGGTACCTACAGTTAGGACCACAGAGCTGAGTTGCAGAGAGGCGTTCCGAGGCCATGCACCTTTTTTCACCTCTCTGCAACGCAACTCTGTTGTGCTTACTGAAGGTACCTGGTGGGCTAGTTGGCCCCCAGGGTCCCTCAGGATTCAAAGGGAATTAATTCCCCAACTTAAAACGCACCACAGGGCGTGTTTGCGCACATGTCACCTGAGGCCCCGCCCCTCCCTTCACCACTGTGCAAACGCGCCCGTGGTGCGTTTTAAGTTGGGGGATTAGGTCACCTTGAATCCTGAGGGTCCCTGGGGCCCAACTAGCCCACTAGGTACTTCCAGTAAGCACCACAGGCCTGTGTTGCAACGCCTGTAACAAATTGTGCAGTTGTGTTTAGGTAGTGAAGAGGGTCGTGCTGGGGGTAGTGTTTTAGGGTTTAGGGTAGTGCAGTGGTGTTTGTGTAGTGTAGGGGGTCATGCTGGGGTAGATTTAGGGTTTAGGGTAGTGCAGTGGTGTTTGGGTAGTGTAGGAAGTCGTGCTGGGGGAGTGTTTTAGGGTTTAGGGTAGTGCAGTGGTGTTTGGGTAGTGTAGGGGGTCGTGCTGGGGGTAGTGTTTTAGGGTTTAGGGTAGTGCAGTGGTGTTTGGGTAGTGTAGGGGGTCGTGCTGGGGGTAGTGATTTAGGGTAGTGCAGTGGTGTTTGGGTAGTGTAGGGGTACTGCTGGGGGTAGTGTTTTAGGGTTTAGGTTAGTGCAGTGGTGTTTGGGTAGTGTAGGGGTACTGCTGGGGGTAGTGTTTTAGGGTTTAGGGTAGTGCAGTGGTGTTTGTGTAGTGTAGGGGGTAGTGTTTTAGGGTTTAGGGTAGTGCAGTGGTGTTTGTGTAGTGTAGGAGGTCGTGTTTTAGGGTTTAGGGTAGTGCAGTGGTCTTTGGGTAGTGTAGGGAGTCATGCGGGGGTAGTGTTTTAGGGTTTAGGGTAGTGTAGGGGGTCATGCGGGGGGTAGTGTTTTAGGGTTTAGGGTAGTGCATTGGTGTTTGGGTAGTGTAGTGGGTCATGCGGGGGTAGTGTTTTAGGGTTTAGGGCAGTGCAGTGGTGTTTGGGTAGTGTAGGGGGTCGTGCTGGGGGAGTGTTTTAGGGTTTAGGGCAGTGCAGTGGTATTCGGGTAGTGTAGGGGGTCGTGCTGGGGGGAGTGTTTTAGGGTTTAGGGCAGTGCAGTGGTGTTTGGGTAGTGTAGGGGGTCGTGCTGGGGGAGTGTTTGAGGGTTTAGGGCAGTGCAGTCGTGTTCGGGTAGTGTAGGGGATTGTGCTGGGGTAGTATTTTAGGGTTTAGGGTAGTGCAGTGGTGTTCGGGTAGTGTAGGGGGTCGTGCTGGGGGTAGTGTTCTAGGGTTTAGGGCAGTACAGTGGTGTTTGGGCAGTGTAGGGGGAATGCTGGGGGTGGTGTTTTAGGGTTTAGGGCAGTGCAGTGGTGTTCGGGCAGTGTAGGGGGTCGTGCTGGGGGTGGTGTTTCAGGGTTTAGGGCAGTGCAGTGGTGTTTGGGCAGTGTAGGGGGTGGTGTTTCAGGGTTTAGGACAGTGCAGTGGTGTTCGGGCAGTGTAGGGGGTCGTGCAGGGGGTGGTGTTTCAGGGTTTAGGGCAGTGGTGTTCGGGCAGTGTAGGGGGTCGTGCTGGGGGTGGTGTTTCAGGGTTTGGGGCAGTGCAGTGGTGTTCGAGCAGTAAAGGGGGTCGTGCTGGGGGTGGTGTTTCAGGGTTTAGGGCAGTGCAGTGGTGTTCGGGCAGTGTAGGGGGTGCTGCAGGGGTGGTGTTTCAGGGTTTAGGGCAGTGCAGTGGTGTTCGGGCAGTGTAGGGGGTCATGCAGGGGGTGGTGTTTCAGGGTTTAGGGCAGTGCAGTGGTGTTCGGGCAGTGTAGGGGGTCGTGCTGGGGCTGGTGTTTCAGGGTTTAGGGCAGTACAGTGGTGTTCGGGCAGTGTAGGGGGTCATGCTGGGGCTGGTGTTTCAGGGTTTAGGGCAGTGCAGTGGTGTTCGGGCAGTGTAGGGGTTGTGCTGTGGCTGGTGTTTCAGGGTTTAGGGCAGTGCATTGGTGTTCGGGCAGTGTAGGTGGTCGTGCTGGGGCTGGTGTTTCAGGGTTTAGGGCAGTGCAGTGGTGTTCGGGCAGTGAAGGGGGTGGTGCTGGGGCTGGTGTTTCAGGGTTTAGGGCAGTGCAGTGGTGTTCGGGCAGTGTAGGGGGTCTTGCTGGGGCTGGTGTTTCAGAGTCTAGGGCAGTGCAGTGGTGTTCGGGCAGTGTAGGGGGTCTTGCTGGGGCTGGTGTTTCAGGGTTTAGGGCAGTGCAGTGGTGTTTGGGCAGGGTAGGGGGTCGTGCTGGGGGTGGTGTTTCAGGGTTTAGGGCAGTGCAGTGGTGTTTGGGCAGTGTAGGGGGTCATGCTGGGGCTAGTGTTTCAGGATTTAGGGCAGAGCAATGGTGTTCAGGCAGTGTAGGGGGTTTTGCTGGAGGTGGTGTTTCAGGGTTTAGGGCAGTGCAGTGGTGTTCGTGCAGTGTAGGGGGTGGTGTTTCAGGGTTTAGGGCAGTGGTGTTCAGGCAGTGTAGGGGGTCTTGCTGGGGTTGATGTTTCAGGGTTTAGGGCAGTGCAGTGGTGTTCGGGCAGTGTAGGGGGTCGTGCAGGGGGTGGTGTTTCAGGGTTTAGGGCAGTGCAGTGGTGTTCCGGCAGTGTAGGAGGTCGTGCAGGGGGTGGTGTTTCAGGGTTTAGGGCAGTGCAGTGGTGTTCGGGCAGTGTAGGGGTCGTGCTGGGGGTGGTGTTTCAGGGTTTAGGGCAGTGCAGTAGTGTTCGGGCAGTGTAGGGTGTCATGCTGAGGGGTGGTGTTTCAGGGTTTAGGGCAGTGCAGTGGTGTTCGGGCAGTGTAGGGGATCGTGCAGGGGGTGGTGTTTCAGGGTTTAAGGCAGTGCAGTGGTGTTTGGGCAGTGTAGGGGGTCGTGCAGGGGGTGGTGTTTCAGGGTTTAGGGCAGTGCAGTGTTGTTCGGCCAGTGTAGGTGGTCTTGCTGGGGGTGGTGTTTCAGGCTTTAGTGCAGTGGTGTTCGGGCAGTGTAGGGGGTCTTGCTGGGGGTGGTGTTTCAGGGTTTAGAGCAGTGCAGTAGTGTTCGGGCAGTGTAGGGGGTCTTGCTGGGGCTGGTGTTTCAGGGTTTAGGGCAGTGCAGTGGTTTTCGGGCAGTGTAGGCGGTCGTGCTGGGGCTGGTGTTTCAGGGTTTAGGGCAGTGCAGTGGTGTTCGGGCAGTGTACGGGGTTGTGCAGGGGGCTGGTGTTTCAGGGTTTAGGGCAGTGCAGTGGTGTTCGGGCAGTGTAGGGGGTCGTGCTGGGGGTGGTGTTTCAGGGTTTAGGGCAGTGCAGTGGTGTTCGGGCAGTGTAGGGGGTCGTGCTGGGGCTGGTGTTTCATGGTTTAGGGCAGTGCAGTGGTGTTCGGGCAGTGTAGGGGGTCGTGCTGGGGGTGGTGTTTCAGGGTTTAGGGCAGTGCAGTGGTGTACGGGCAGTGTAGGGGGTCTTGCTGGGGGTGGTGTTTCAGGGTTTAGGGCAGTGGTGTTCGGGCAGTGTAGGGGGTCTTGCTGGGGGTAGTGTTTCGGGGTTTAGGGCAGTGCAGTGGTGTTCGTGCAGTGTAGGGGGTCGTGCTGGGGGTGGTGTTTCAGGGTTTAGGGCAGTGCAGTAGTGTTCGGGCAGTGTAGGGGATCGTGCAGGGGTGGTGTTTCAGGGTTTAGGGCAGTGCAGTGGTGTTCGGGCAGTGTAGGGGGTCGTGCTAGGGGTGGTGTTTCAGGGTTTAGGGCAGTGCAGTGGTGTTCGGGCAGGGTAGGGGGTTGTGCAGGGGGTGGTGTTTCAGGGTTTAGGGCAGTGCAGTGGTGTTCGGGCAGTGTAGGGGTCATGCTGGGGCTGGTGTTTCAGGGTTTAGGGCAGTGCAGTGGTGTTCGGGCAGTGTAGGGGGTCTTGCTGGGGGTGGTGTTTCAGGGTTTAGGGGCAGTGGTGTTCGGGCAGTGTAGGGGGTCTTGCTGGGGGTGGTGTTTCAGGGTTTAGGGCAGTGCAGTGGTGTTCGGGCAGTGTAGGGGGTCTTGCTGGGGGTAGTGTTTCAGGGTTTAGGGCAGTGCAGTGGTGTTCATGCAGTGTAGGGGGTCGTGCTGGGGATGGTGTTTCAGGGTTTAGGGCAGTGGTGTTCGGGCAGTGTAGGGGGTCTTGCTGGGGGTAGTGTTTCGGGGTTTAGGGCAGTGCAGTGGTGTTCATGCAGTGTAGGGGGTCGTGCTGGGGGTGGTGTTTCAGGGTTTAGGGCAGTGCAGTAGTGTTCGGGCAGTGTAGGGGATCGTGCAGGGGGGGTGGTGTTTCAGGGTTTAGGGCAATGCAGTGGTGTTTGGGCAGTGTAGGGGGTCGTGTTGGGGGTGGTGTTTCAGGGTTTAGGGCAGTGCAGTGGTGTTCGGGCAGTGTAGGGGGTCGTGCAGGGGGTGGTGTTTCAGGGTTTAGGGCAGTGCAGTGGTGTTCGGGCAGTGTAGGGGTCGTGCTGGGGCTGGTGTTTCAGGGTTTAGGGCAGTGCAGTGGTGTTCGGGCAGTGTAGGGGGTCTTGCTGGGGGTGGTGTTTCAGGGTTTAGGGCAGTGGTGTTCGGGCAGTGTAGGGGGTCTTGCTGGGGGTGGTGTTTCAGGGTTTAGGGCAGTGCAGTGGTGTTCGGGCAGTGTAGGGGGTCTTGCTGGGGGTAGTGTTTCAGGGTTTAGGGCAGTGCAGTGGTGTTCGTGCAGTGTAGGGGGTCGTGCTGGGGATGGTGTTTCAGGGTTTAGGGCAGTGCAGTAGTGTTCGGGCAGTGTAGGGGGTCGTGCAGGGGGTGGTGTTTCAGGGTTTAGGGCAGTGCAGTGGTGTTCGGGCAGTGTAGGGGGTCGTGCTGGGGGTGGTGTTTCAGGGTTTAGGGCAGTGCAGTGGTGTTCGGGCAGTGTAGGGGGTCGTGCTGGGGGTGGTGTTTCAGGGTTTAGGGCAGTGGTGTTCGGGCAGTGTAGGGGGTCTTGCTGGGGGTGATGTTTCAGGGTTTAGGGCAGTGCAGTGGTGTCCGGGCAGTGTAGGAGGTCTTGCTGGGGGTGGTGTTTCAGGGTTTAGGGCAGTGCAGTGGTATTCGGGCAGTGTAGGGGGTCGTGCTAGGGTATGTGTTTCAGGGTTTAGGGCAGTGCAGTGGTGTTCGGGCAGTGTAAGGGGTCGTGCTGGGGGTAGTGTTTTAGGGTTTAAGGTAGTGCAGTGGTGTTTGTGTAGTGTAGGGGGTCGTGCTGGGGGCAGTGTTTTAGGGTTTAGGGTAGTGCAGTGGTGCTTGTGTAGTGTAGGGGGTCGTGCTGGGGGTAGTGTTTTAGGGTTTAGGGTAGTGCAGTGGTGTTTGTGTAGTGTAGGGGGTCATGTTTTAGGGTAGGGCAGTGGTGTTTGGGTAGTGTAGGGGGTCGTGCTGGGGGTAGTGTTTTAGGATTTAGGTTAGTGCAGTGGTGTTGGGGTAGTGTTTTAGGGTTTAGGGTAGTGCAGTGGTGTTTGTGTAGTGTAGGGGGTCATGCTGGGGGTAGTGTTTTAGGGTTTAGGATAGTGCAGTGGTGCTTGTGTAGTGTAGGGGTCGTGCTGGGGTAGTGTTTTAGGGTTTAGGGTAGTGCAGTGGTGTTTTTGTAGTGTAGGGGGTCATGTTTTAAGATGCAACGCTCCAATACCTGACCAGTCTGCACTACATAAAACTGCAAAAACTAAAAATAAAAAGTGTTTTGCACACTTTTGTCATTGGGCTATATGTGGGCTACATCTGGGTAATATTTGTGCTACATTTGGGCTCTTTTTTCACTGGTGGCCATCTTGGAAGACTTCTTTGTTATGAAGTTTCCTAATTTCCTCATTTACTGCAGTCTCCTCAGTAGGAAATGCTTTCAGTTTTTTACTTTGATTCCATCAAGAAGGCATTCAGATGTGTCACACATTTGCCATAATAGTTGTTCATTAGATCACGGTAGTAAAGCTACTGCTCACCAAGGAGTTAACTGGAAGCCTACTGCTGGTATTGAAAGTGATTGTTTCAGTCTGCATGTCAGAATTTTCTAATGAAATAGAAGAGGATTTGAGATCTCACTTAAAACATGCACTAAATTTTCTTTTTGCAGCACTAACCATAATTTCTATGGCAAAATGAACCCCCTCATTTTGTTCCTTTTTAAATTAAATGTTTTAAGTGTTACCAGTTTATTCCAATCAAGATGGCTTCAGGTGTCCCATACTTTTGTCATAAGTAAGGCTGTTAGCACTCTAGTTGTTCTTTAGAACACTCTGGGAAGCTGCAGTAGAACACAAAGGCATCAACTGACAGGCTGCTCCTGTTGAAATATAACAGGAAGATATTTGAGATCTCACTTAAAACATGTCCTAATTTTTCTTTCTACAGCACTAACCATAATTTCTATGGCAAAATGAACCCCTCATTTTGTTCCTTTTTAAATTAAATTTTTAAGTGTTACCAGTTTATTCCAATCAAGATGGCTTCAGGTGTGCCATACTTTTGTCATAAGTAAGACTGTTAGCGCTCTAGTTGTTCTTTAGAACACTCTGGGAAGCTGCAGTAGAACACAAAGGCATCAACTGACAGGCTGCTCCTGTTGAAATATAACAGGAAGATATTTGAGATCACACTTGAAACATGTCCTAATTTTTCTTTCTACAGCACTAACCATAATTTCTATGACAAAATGAACCCCATCATTTTGTTCCTTTTTAAATTAAATGTTTTAAGTGTTACCAGTTTATTCCAATCAAGATGGCTTCAGGTGTGCCATACTTTTGTCATAAGTAAGACTGTTAGCGCTCTAGTTGTTCTTTAGAACACTCTGGGAAGCTGCAGTAGAACACAAAGGCATCAACTGACAGGCTGCTCCTGTTGAAATATAACAGGAAGATATTTGAGATCACACTTGAAACATGTCCTAATTTTTCTTTCCAGAGCACTAACCATAATTTCTATGACAAGATGAACCCCATCATTTTGTTCCTTTTTAAATTAAATGTTTTAAGTGTTACCAGTTTATTCCAATCAAGATGGCTTCAGGTGTGCCATACTTTTGTCATAAGTAAGGCTGTTAGCACTCTAGTTGTTCTTTAGAACACTCTGGGAAGCTGCAGTAGAACACAAAGGAATCAACTGACAGTCTCTGCCCTTGTTGGATGTACATGTTTTACTGAGAATGTCAGACTTCATTCTCACATGACTGAGAAAGATAATGTGAATTTACAGAAAATATGCTCTCATTTTAGCTTCTGGGGCACCTTCCAAAACTGTATGGGACAAGCATGTGAAAATAGTTTTCTCTCAAACATGATTCATGATATCCCAGCAGAAGGTTTTTCACAGGGTAAAATCACCTTAGAACACACCACAATTCCTGAAATTAGTATGGTACCATCAACAAATGAATTCTAATGTAACTAAAGTCTGTTATCACCCTTTATAGTTCTCCTTTTGGTAACCCTCAAAATCTTCGATTCACTACAATGCATTTCAATGGGGTACTATCATTTATATTGGTCCCAAGATGGCTGCCAGCAATTCCAGGATGAAGTGCTGACAGCCAATCAGATCTCACGATGACATGTGTGGTTAGGCTCCACCCAGATATATATGTGTTTTTACTTTTGATTTTCTCAGCAACTACTGAACGGATTTACACCATTTAACAAAAAGGGTTCTTTTGAACCAAGAACTACCTCTTTGCCAAATTTGGTGTAATTCCGTTCGGCAGTTCGGGCTGTAGCCTTGCATAAAGTTTCCTATGGGAAATTGATTTTTTGACTCTTATTTTTTTAATTTCTCCGAAACTACTGAACGGATTTACACCATTTAACAAAAAGGGTTCTTTCTGAACCAAGAACTACCTCTTTGCCAAATTTGGTGTAATTCCGTTCAGCAGTTCGGGCTGTAGCCGTGTCTAAAGTTTCCTATGGGAAAATGAATGGGGAAAACACGTTTTGGGACCCCCTTTTTCTCGGCCCCCGCTTGACGAATCACCCTGAGACTTTCAAGGTAGGAGCGGACCGGAGCGGGCCATAAAGTTTGAAAATTTCGCGAAGATTCGTCAACCGACGCAAGAGTTATTTCAAATAGAATGTCGCGGATTTCCTATGGAAAATAGGTCCTAACTATAACTATCTACTGGCGACCGCCAGTAGATTATATATATATATATATATATATATATATATATATATATATATATATATATATATATATATATATATATATTCACTGAAAAAACCATAGGTTTCAGACACGTTATAGTTAGAAATTTGCATTTAAAAAACCTTACAAATTCACTGAAAAAACCATAGGTTTTAGGGACAGTTATAGTTAGTTGGACATTGCACTCGTACAAAACCCGTGAAATTCCCCGTTATAGTTAGTTCAGCTAACTATAACTCGCGCCCCGCAATGCACTGCTGATGACGTCACATATTACATCACTCATGACATGGTCAGTGACATCACTGATGACATCACTGATGACATCTCAAATTACATCACTGATGACATCATCCAGTGACTGTGTGTTTCTGTAAAGTTTAAAAATGTTTAATATATATAGGGAAAGGCGTATTGAAGAATGAGTGGGTGTATAAGTGTCTGTATGGATGATTTAGTAGGTGCGTGACTAACTCTATAAGTGAGTGATTAAACGTATCTTACTGAATGCATGGGTTAGTGACTAAACTGGGTGAATGTCTGTATCCGTCTGTCTGTTGCTGTGTAAGTGGCTGCATGGGTTTGTGAATAGCTACATGAGTGTCTATATGAGTTATTGATTGGTTGTCTGAGTGTCTGTATGGGTGCCTGAGTGTTTGTGTGGGTGGGGTGGGTGCGACTCTGTGCATAGATGTGTGAGTGGGTGATTCACTGGGTGGATGGTTTCAAGAGTGCATCTGTGATAGACTGTATGGGTGGGTAAGTGTGTGTAAGAGTGTATTAGTGAGTGAATGTATGTCCCAGTGGTACATGTGTGAGTAACTACATATGTGAAAGGCAGTATATATGTGTGTTGGAGTATATAAATAGCTATAAGCGAGAGTGTGTGCTTGCATCAGTGATTGTATAAGAGCGTAAGAATGTGCTAGTATTTGTATGAGTAAGTGAGCTGGTGTGTGTATAACTGTATAGGTGAGTAAATGGCAGTGTGTTTAATTATTTGCATGACTGACTAGGTGTGTGAGTACCTCTATGGATGAGTGGCGGTGTTTGAGTGTCTATATAGGAGTATGAGTGCATATGATAGTCCTGTACTGAGTGACCGTAAGTATGAGTGACTGTTCAGGTGAGTGAGTGGATGTGTGTGTAGACCTAAGAATAAATGAGTGGGTATGTAGTTATTGGTGTTGGAGTGTCTATGGTTTTGCGAATGGCAGTCTGTAATTTAGAGTGGTTGTATCAAAGGTTATATTAGGGTGTGAGGAGGTGCATCAGATTATCACGTGGATGATGTCCTCAGTGATGTCATCAGTGATGTCATTTGAGATGTCATCAGTGATGTCATCAGTGATGTCACTGACCATTTCATGAGTGATGTAATATGTGACGTCATCAGCAGTGCATTATGGGCGCGAGTTATAGTTAGCTGAACTAACTATAACGGGGAATTTCACGGGTTTTGTACGAGTGCAATGTCCAACTAACTATAACTGTCCCTAAAACCTATGGTTTTTTCAGTGAATTTGTAATGTTTTTTAAATGCAAATTTCTAATTATAACGTGTCTGAAACCTATGGTTTTTTCAGTAAATTTCAAAGGTTTTTTAAATGCTAATTTCTAACTATAACGTGTCTGAAACCTATGGTTTTTTCAGTGAATTTCAAAGGTTTTTTAAATGCTAATTTCTAACTATAACGTGCCTGAAACCTATGGTTTTTTCAGTGAATTTCAAAGGTTTTTTAAATGCTAATTTCTAACTATAACGTGCCTGAAACCTATGGTTTTTGCAGTGAATTTCAAAGGTTTTTTAAATGCTAATTCCTAACTATAACATGTCTGAAACCTATGGTTTTTTTCAGTGAATTTCAAAGGTTTTGTAAATGTCAATTTTTAAATGTATTAATTGTTATATTAATTTTTTGATACTGACTTACTAAATTTTTTTAAATTATTTATTTTTAGATATTTTATTTTTTAAATTACATTGTAATTACATTATACATTACATTACAAAATATACTTTCTCAGAATGAATTACTTTAGTTTAAATACTTTGCAAATAGGCAATAGACTTTTAAGTACAGTAGTTACAGTTGTTGCAATGGGCAACACAATTTCAAACACAATGCAACATTGAGCTCAATGTGAATTTCTAGTTAAATGCAATTAGTTACTTTATGGATTACTTTTTCTAACCACAGGACTGGATCCTAGATTCAGTCCTGGGACATCTCCTGTAAACAGTTGAGTAAAAGCGTTTTGGTTACAGTAGTGATTTTTAAGGAATATTATTGTATTTTAAAACTTGACACTTGAAACTTTTTCACATAGAATCACCAATGTTATCCTATGGGAGGAAATTCACTTAGCAGGTAAGTAGTGTTATCGTTACTTTTTCTTACTCAGTGGTGGATCCTGGATCCAGCACTGGTGCATCTCCTGTAAACAGTTGAAAGAATGCGTTTAAGTCATACAGGTGATTTTTAAGGAATATTTGTAGTTTGTGAAAAACGACACTTTGAAACTTTTCTCCGGAAAACCAGACAATGGATTCCAATGGAAGGAAATACAAGTTACTGGTAAGTACGGTTAGAATTACTTATCAGGGTCAGTGCTGGGCTAAAAGATGCAGCACTGGGTTCTCTCCTGATAACAGGTGAGTAAATCGGAATTCGTAGTTCGGCTGATTTTAGAGGAATATTATAAAGTTCCAAAACTCCACACTTAAAAGAATTTCCAAGTGAAACCAGTCAATGTTAGCCTATGGAAGGAAATTCAAGTTACTGGTAAGTACGGTTAAAATTACTTTTCAGGATCAGTACTGGGCTCAAAGATGCAGCACTGAGGTCTCTCCTGATAACCGGTGAGTAAATCAGAATTCGTAGTTCGGCTGATTTTAGAGGAATATTTGTATGTTTCAAAAATCGACACAGAAACTTTTTCAGCAAAAAGCAGGCAATGATATCCTATGGAAGGAAATTCAAGTTACTGGTAAGTACGGTTAAAATTACTTTTCAGGATCAGTACTGTGCTCAAAGATGCAACACTGAGGTCTCTCCTGATAACAGGTGTGTAAATCGGAATTCGTAGTTTGGCTGATTTTAGAGGAATATTATAACGTTCCAAAACTCCATACTTAGAAGAATTTCCAAGTGAAACCAGTCAATGTTAGCCTATGGAAGGAAATTCAAGTTACTGGTAAGTACGGTTAAAATTACTTTTCAGGATCAGTACTGGGCTCAAAGATGCAGCACTGAGGTCTCTCCTGATAACAGGTGAGTAAATCGGAATTCGTAGTTCGGCTGATTTTAGAGGAATATTATAAAGTTCCAAAACTCCACACACAAGAATTTTCAAGTGAAACCAGTCAATGTTAGCCTATGGAAGAAAATACAAGTTACTGGTAAGTACGGTTAAAATTACTTTTCAGGATCAGTACTGGGCTCAAAGATGCAGCACTGAGGTCTCTCCTGATAACAGGTGAGTAAATCAAAATTCGTAGTTCTGCTGATTTTAGAGGAATATTTGTATGTTTCAAAAATCGACACTTAGAAACGTTTTCAGCAAAAAGCAGGCAATGATATCCTATGGAAGGAAATTCAAGTTACTGGTAAGTACGGTTAAAATTACTTTTCAGGATCAGTACTGGGCTCAAAGATGCAGCACTGAGGTCTCTCCTGATAACAGGTGAGTAAATCGGAATTCGTAGTTCGGCTGATTTTAGAGGAATATTTGCACAATGGTGAAGGAAGGGGGTGGGGCCTGAGGTGACATGTCTGCAAACACGCCCTGTGGCGCGTTTTAAGTTGGAGAATTAATTCCTCCTCAATCCCGAGGGTCCCTAGGGGCCAACTGGCCCACCAGATACCTCCAGTATGCGCCAGAGAGCTGCATTGCAGAGAGGTGTTCAGAGGCCAGGACCCTTTTTACAACACTCTGCAACGCAGCTCCGTGGCGCTTACTGGAGTTACCTGGTGGGCTAGTTGGCCCCCAGGGACCCTCAGGATTGAAGGAGATTTAATTCCCCATCTTAAAACGCCCCACGGGGCCTGTTTGCACACATGTCACCTGAAGTCCCGCCCCCTCCCTTCACCACTGTGCAAACGCGCCCCGTGGCGCGTTTTAAGTTGGGGGATTAAGTCGCCTTGCATCCTGAGGGTCCCTGGGGTCCAACTATCCCACCAGGTACCTCCAGTAAGCGCCACAGAGCTGCGTTGCAGAGAGGTGTAAAAGGGGCGTGGCCTCTGTACACCTCTCTGCAACGCAGCCCCCTGGCGCATACTGGAGGTTCCTGGTGGGCTAGTTTGCCCCCAGGGACCCCCAGTATTCAAGGGGAATTCGTTCCCCCTCTGCAAACGCGCCAGGGGGCGTGTTTGCAGAGTGGTAAAGGAAGGGGGCGGGGCCTGCTGCACGATCGTTTTTGTGTTTTTCTTTCCCGAAGGGGGGCTGTGTGGCCCCCCTTCCTTTTTCCTTTTTTTGGGCCCTGGGGACCCCATCCCCCAGGGCCTTACCCCTTTTTTTTCATTTAAAAAAAAAAAAAAACGGGAAGTGGGCCGCGTGGCCCCCCTCCCGTGGCCTATTCCGGCCCCGGGGACCACATCCCCCGGGGCATGGCCACTCTTTTTATTATTTTTTTAAGAAGGGGGGCTGCGTGGCCCCCCTCCTCAGGCCTCCTTTTGCCCCGGGGACCCCATCCCCCAGGGCAGGCCTTTATTTTTCTTTTTTCTTTTTTTTTTGGGGGGAGGGGGGCCACTACTTGCCCCGGGGACCCCATCCCCCGGGGCTGGCCCTCTCCGTTGGGGACTGTGGGGGGGTCCCCAATCCCCCACGGTCCCGCTGGCTCCCCGCGTCCCTCGGGAGCCGTCATTGCTTTTCCACATGGGGAGCTGCTAAGATGCAGCTCCCCGTGTGGAAACGCAATAGGCTTTGGTTTTTGGAAGAGAGAGCAGGTTTCCTGCTCTCTCTTCCAAAAACCAAAGCAGTTTCCTATGACAGGACGGGAGCCGCGACAGTGTCCCGGGGGTAGGCACCCCGGGACATTGCAGGAGCCGGCCCTTGGGGGTGGTGGTCCCCAGGGCCATCAAGGGCTCCAGGAGGGGGTCCGCGCGGCCCCCCTCCCAACCAATGCACAGCCCCGGGGAGGTGGTGGTCCCCGGGGGTCCGTAACGGACCCCCATATTGAAATATTTAGTGCCCCGGGGAGGTGGTGGTCCACGGGGCGTGTGGGGGGGCTCGAGCCCCCCCACACAGGTAATTTTTTTTTTTTTAAAGAAGCCCCGGGGGTGGTGGTCCCCGGGGCTGAGGGAGGGCTGAGAGCCCTCCCGCACCATTTTGTTTAAAGCCCCAGGGGGTGGCGGTCCCCGGGGCTTGGGGGGGCCTTAGAGGCCCCCCATATAATTATTAATGATCCCCCGCATGCCCCCGGGACTTGGCCCACCCGGGGGCCAATTAACCACGAAGCGCGGGAGCCTGCGCTTCGTTTTTTTTTTTATCGGCAGGATCCGCGCACCCAGCGTGTTTTTTGCTGATTTAAAAAAAAAATGTATTTATTTTTTGGCCCTGGGGGTCCTTGTAGGACCCCCTGAGCAGGCCTAGGGGTTCAGGGTGTTTCTACCCTGCCCCCTTTTTGCGTTTTGCGCAGTTGTTTTACTGCATTCTTGTTCCTCGGTTCTACCGAGGAATAAGATGGCTGCCAACACTTCCTGGTTTGGAGTGTTGACAGCCAATTAGCATGCAGCTCGTGATCGGGAGGGTGCGCGGATCCACCGCGGCCATAGATATCGAAACTTTTATTTTGGATTTTCTCAGCAACTACTGAACGGATTTACACCATTTTTAACAAGCGTGCTTTCTGAACCAAGCACTACCTTTTTGCCAAATTTGGTGTAATTCCGTTCAGCAGTTTTGGCTGTAGCCTTGCATAAAGTTTCCTATGGGAAATTGATTTTTTCACTCTTATTTTTTGAATTTCTCCGCAACTACTGAACGGATTTACACCATTTAAAAAAAAGGTCGCTTTCTGAACCAAGCGCTACCTTTTTGCAAAATTTGGTGTAATTCCGTTCAGCAGTTCGGGCTGTAGCCGTGGCAAAAATTTCCTATGGGATTTAACATGGAGAAAACACGTTTTGGGACCCCCCTTTTTTCTCGGCCCCCGCTTGATGAATCACCCCGAAACTTTCAAGATAGGAGCAGACCGGAGCGCCCCACTAGTTTTGAAAATTTCGCGATGATTAGTCAAACGACGCCAAAGTTATTGGGAATAGAATGTTATGAATTTCCTATGGATAATAGGTCCTAACTATAACTATCTACTGGCGACCGCCAGTAGATTATTATATATATATATATATATATATATATATATATATATATATATATATATATATATATATATATATGTGTGTGTGTGTACCAATAACATAAAATCTAATTAAAAAACATTCTATTATAAATTAAAACATTAAACTATTTAAAAATCTTCAAACTTAAATTTCCCGCTCCAGTGAGTGCAACAGTAGGGAAAGTGTTGGATAGCGGAGGGGTAAAAATTACTATTCCCACTCCAGTGAGTGCAACAGTAGGGAAAGTGTTGGATAGCGGAGAGGTAAAAATTACTATTCCCACTCCAGTGAGTGCAACAGTAGGGAAAGTGTTGGATAGCGGAGAGGTAAAAATTACTATTCCCACCCCAGTGAGTGCAACAGTAGGGAAAGTGTTGGATAGCGGAGGGGTAAAAATTACTATTCCCACTCCAGTGAGTGCAACAGTAGGGAAAGTGTTGAATAGTGGCTGTATAAAATTTACTATTCCCACTCCAATAATTGTAAAAGTAGGGAAAGTGTTGGATAGCGGAGGGGTACAAATTACTATTCCCACTCCAGTGAGTTTAACAATAGAGAAAGTGTTGGACAGCAGAGGGGGTAAAAATTACTATTCCCACTCCAGTGAGTGCAACAGTAGGGAAAGTGTTGGATAGCGGAGGGGTAAAAATTGCTATTCCCACTCCAGTGAGTGCAACAGTAGGGAAAGTGTTGAATAGTGGCGGTATAAAAGTTACTATTCCCACTCCAATAATTGTAAAAGTAGGGAAAGTGTTGGATCGCGGAGGGGTACAAATTACTATTCCCACTCCAGTGAGTGCAACAGTAGGGAAAGTGTTGGATTGCAGAGGAGTAAAAATTAATATTCTCACTCCAGTTAGTTCAAAATTAAAAATAAAAACATTTTAACAACAATAAAATAATTAAAAACAAAATAAATTAAAAAAATTATTAATATGTTAAAAACTTAAATACAAAGATATTTCATATTTAAAAAATTAAAACACATTTTATAATGTTAAATACATATAACAAATACCTACAAATATTATATTAAATAAAATAAAAAATAATTTCCAAACAAATAAATAATTGTAATAAAAATTATTTAGAAACAAAAAAATAATTATTACATAAATTTACTTTTTTATTTCCTACCCTATAACACCACACAATTCACAACCCACATCTAAATTAAAAAAATTACTTCCTCAACTAACATAAGTAATTACCAATTAAAGAAATATTATTAATGAAAAAACAAATTAAAACTCACAAAAATTATTTAATTTCCCACACTTTACCCCTATAATCTCCACATGCCACAGCTAAAACTAACTGTAAAAAAATAAATTACACAATTAAAACTTATTTTCACTGTAAAAATTAATAGTATTTAACAACTAATTATAAAGTATGCAAAATTAATTTACTCCCCACACTGTACACCTATAACAATAAAACCCACACACAAAAAATATAAACAAATACCCTAATTAAATATAAATTAATTAATTACTATTCATGATCAACTAATTTTTAGTTAATTAAACAAAAATTACTTCCCTCCCTTTACCCCTATAAACCCCACAACCCACACCTAAAATTAATTACACCAATTCCATATTTAATTTCCAATTAATTAAGTAATATTAATTAACAACTAATTATTAATTAATTAAACATAAATTACTTCCCATCCTTTTCCCCATAAACCCCACAACCCACACCTAAAAAAACCACACAATTACCATAGTTAATATAAATTAACAACTAATAATTAATTATTAACCCTTTACCCCTATGTACCCCACAACTCGCACCTAAAATTTATTACACAATTTCCGTAATTAATTTTCTATCAATTAATTAATATTAATTAGGAACTAATTATTAATTAATTACAATTACTTACTTCCCACCCTTTGCCCCATAAACCCCACAGCCCACACCTAAAAAATCACACAATTACCATAATTAATTAATTATCAATTAATTAGTTAATATAAATTAACAACTATTTATTAATTAATTAAACATAATTTACTTCCCACCCTTTACCCCTATAACAACAAAACCCACACCTAAAATTAATAACACACTTTCCATAATTCATTTTAAATCAATTAATTAATATAAATTAACAACTAATTATTATTTAATCAAAAATAAATTACTTCCCATTCTTTATCCCTATAAACCCCACATCCCGCACCTAAAAAAAAAATCTAAATTAAATAAATGAAAAAATAATCATTAATTTATTATAATTAAGGGGCTTGTTATGATGGCGGGCGGACATCAGTCCGCCCGCCATCATAACGGTGATGGGACCGACCGCCAGACGTGCGGCGGTCCCACCGGCCCAATTAGGATGCGCCCGCCATACTGGCGGGCGCATCCTGGCCTTTTACCATTGAGGACGGTGCTGCTGGCTGCAGCACCGTACGCAATGGTAAAAGGGCATGCACAGCATTTCCCTGCACCACGTGGCAGGCACAACGCGGTGCCTGCAACTTGGTGCAGGGAACTGCAGGGGGGCATGGTACCCCCCCAGTGCATCCCCCTACCCCCACCCAGGGGGCCCCCAACGGGCCCCCAAAGCCAATCCCCGCCAGCCTTTCCATGGCGGCCATGCAAAGGCCTATACATAACCCACATCCTAATATGGCGGGCGGTGCCTGCTAGGCACCGCCACCATATTAGTGGCCCAGCTCCACCCGGCCGGCAATCGTAACGATTGCCGACCTGCGGAAAAGCGGCAGACGGACTTTGCGTCCGCCGCGTTACCCACCGCCATCATAATATGGCGGGGGTATTTCACGTTACGCCATCGTAATGAGCCCCTAAATTACTTACCACCCTATTCCCCTACAAACCCACAACCCACTACGGAACTAAAAAATGCAAAATGTAATTAAAATAAAATTCAATTTAACACATATATTAAAAAACATAAACAATACTTATACAAAAAAACATACATCACATACATTTAAAATATAAACTAAAATACATAAAACTAATTAAAAAATCTATAGTTTAAACATCTATATTTTTGCAAACAATATTAGTGACTTCTATATTTTTAAAAACAATATTTCTTACCTTAAATTGGATATTCTTGACCACGATATTCTTGCTATCAATATTTTTGAATCACGATATTTCCAACTCGATATTTGTGTAAGTCGACATTTCCAACTCGATATTCTGTCTTAGCACCCTCGATTATACCTCTCGAACTGGCGTATCAAGGCTTTCCTCAGCTAGGGGCGCATATCTTTCTTGCAAGGGCAGTAGGTTTTCCGCATAGACTCTGCCTTAACCCCAGCTCCTGTGAGGGGCCATTAAATGTGTTTTGTTTTATTGTCTCTGCTGGTGGTTGCATTGGGGGTCTCTGATGGCTTGTTACCTGTCCTGCATGCACTGTGACATCTCTACTGTGTGCTGACGCCAGTTGTTGATGCGCACCCTGCTTTGTATAGAAAGAGGTAATCTTTTTTTTAGATAGTGTCTTCTGTTTTTTTTCGCTCCCTCTAACATTGTCTCGACCTCTTCTATGAGGATGTCTATATCGGATATTGTGCAATTTCCACCCATACTTCTTTTTAATTTAGGTGTTTTGCCCTTTCCCATGGGTGCCTCTTTGCCTTTCTCTTCCCCATGTTTTAGAAAGATGTTGCAACCTTATGTATTCAAAGTTAATTCTATTGTGTTTGTTAGAGCATATGACTGGAGGAAGTTCACTTATTAAATATGTGTCCACGATATGATGAAGTTAAAAGAAAAAGGAGGTGATCCCAGATTTTGTCTCCTATGTCTAGTGAAGGGAAAGAGAAGAGGGAAGAGGAAAAGAAGAAAATGTGGAGTAACTGGGAACCCCTTGTTACAGTCCTATTGCAGTTGGCCCAACTAATCCAGCCCTAGCGTTGTAACTTCCTGCACTTTCTCGTATCAGTTACAGCCCAATACCTACTAACAGCATCTATGGTCATTCAACTGATTAGCTGGCGCTGGCGGAAACGAGTAAAAACAGCAGTCACTGTTGGGTGCATCAGGTTCAGGGTCCAGGCACGACAACAGGATCCTAAAGCCAAGAGAGTAGGACCAGCCGAGCCTCCTCCGGGCTCTGACGGGCGAGGACTGGCCTGCCCTTGGCCAGCGCTTCGCCCAGGGGGGCAGGCAGGCACCGCACGCCGGAGGGTTCGAGGCAGCGCGTTATGCTCTTTGTCCACGCCTCCCCCCTTGGCTGCTGTGCTGAGGTAAATCCGTTGCACTCTGGGACACAGAATCCCACCAGGGTGTTTGTGAGTCAGGAGGGAAAGAATACGGATCAAATGTCCGGCGCCGCAGGGTTTGAGGCAGTGCTTTATTTGCGTTGACCATGCCTCCCCACTCGGCAACTATGCTCAGGAAAATCCATTGCACCCTGGGACATAGAGTCCCACCAGGGTGTTTCTGAGGCAGGATGGCAAGAATACGGGACAAGTGTCCACCAAGCACATATCCAACATACATCATGGGGACAACCGCAACCTAAATGATGTGGACCTTGGCCAGGACAAACTGAAATACTTACTATATCGCATGACACCCAATACAATTCTAAAAGATCAATTGATAGACGGAATGCTGAACAATGTTAAACATTCACCCCAGTACAGAGATTTGGGCCTAAATCCATTGTGTTTTTGCCCACCATGCCAATCCAGTTAAAACCCAGCCATATGCAAATCAGTCTTGACCCTGCTCTTACTGGAACAGTCCGGCCCGAACTGCCAGGCCAGGTCCTCCCTGGACCAAAAACAAGCATCCTGGGACCTGATTCGTAGTATCACCCCTCATCAGCTAGGCTAGCATGGTGAACATGGGACCCACTTCTGGGCATACCCTTTCCACTCGAGGTGACAAATGCAAAAAGATCAAGTGATGGACAGAATGCTGAATAATGTCAAACATTGTAGCGAGCAAAATAATGATGGTTTAATCTGTGACTGGGGTTGAGTGTTTGAAAAGTTTCAACACTCCATCCATCATTATATTTTGTGATGTTGCTATGTTCGCCTTAAGTGCCAAGGGTATGCCAGGATGTGGGTCCCTTGCTAGCTGCGTCACTGGATTCAAGCAAGCCTGGCTGATGGGGGGGGGAGGTGATACCCCGAAACCGGTCCCAGGATGCTTGTTTACGGTCCAGGGTGGACTTGGCCTGGCAGTTCGGACTGGACTGGTCCCATGGGGAGCAGTGTCAAGACTGATTTGCACATGGCTGGGTCCAAACTGGGGTGACGTAACAAGCAAAATAACAATGGATTAAACCTAGATCTGTGACTGAGGGTAAGTATTTGAAAAGTTGTGACACTTTGTCCCTCATTTTATTTTGTGATGTTCCCAGTGCAATGTCTACATCAATCTCAGTTCAACCCACATATACATCCCTCCAAAATGACCCCTTGTTGTGTGTAAGACCAGCACTGGGCCCAAGGACACATCACAATAACCACTTCAAATTGATCAGCAATCATGCATCAAACACACACAACTGTAGTCAGACATCACTAACAATTCAATAACATCAAATAGTTTGAATAGTATTGGCAATCTCTTCAAAAATGATAAAATGTTTATTCATACTCAAACAACCCATCATGGGAAACGAAGGCCAATGGCCAGTCCATTCACATTCCCAGTGCCACAGAACAATGCTGTGAGACGTAACTTGCCCTTACTGACACTGCCAGGGAACCTCCTCACAAAGGGGCATCCATTGGGCACAACAGGCCCTTCGAAGATAGTACTTGGGGCGGGGGTGAGGTTCAGGGAGTGGTGGGTTTGTCCTTGGGAGTTATTTCTTTACTTTTTTCTTTTTTGAGCTGGGATCTGAGGGATGGTGATGCTCTTTCTCTGAGGTGAAGTGGGAAATGGAAGGGGTGGGCTTGTCATTGGGAGGATATGCTTTTCTATTTTTTGGGCTGGGATCAGGGAGTTGGGGATGCAGTTTATTTGGGGTGTAGTGGGAAGTGGAGGGGATGGGTTTGGGTGTGGGAGAGCTTTTTGGGACTTTGGGAGGGTGGACCATGGGTTTTAAAGGGATAAGGCCAAGGGCAAACAAGACTTCATAAATGGGAAAATGGGTACGATATTCAGGATGGGGTTCTGGTTGCGAGAAGGCCGAGTGAAAGTGTGAGATGGGTCTGCTGTCTGCACTGTGCGTTGTGTTGGTGTCTGTTGTGTGCGTGACTGTGAGCATTTTTGTTTTGTGCCTGTGTGTGCAGTGGATGTGCTGGGTGTTGTGGAGGGCTCTGTTTTTGTTGGTGTGGTGCTTGTGGGTATGGTTTTATCTGTGGAGGGTTCAGTAAGTGTTGCTGTGGTGTCTGCGGGTATGCTTGGGGGGGTGGTGAGGGGGTGAGTGTCTGCTGTGTCGTGCATGTTTGAGCTTTTGGGATGTTTGTGTGTGGTTCTTTTGTCTATTGAAGTGTGTGCTTGCTTAGGTGTGTGTGTGCTTGGGTTAGGAATGGAAATAGGGAATTTGGATGGGGAAGGTGCAGGAGGTGGGGTGGAAGGTTGGGATGGGTGTAAGGCTGCCATGAGGGAGGAGGCCGGAGCCTGAAAAGATCTCTGTAGGCCAGACATGGCAGTGTGAATGCCTTCCAGGTAGGTCACCATCTGGGTCAGTTGGTGCCCTTGCTCCTGGATGGCATTCAGGAATGAATTCTGACCCACAGATTTTATCCTCAGGAGGCCAATAGCCTCCTCACTCAGAGCAGCGGGGCTAACAAGGATAGGGGCTAAGTTGCCTGGAGCGAGCGGGAATGGCCAACTTGTGGGGGGGGCAGGGAGGGTGGTGATGGAACTGGGGGTGACAGACAAGGATGAAGACAAGGGTGAAGGTGGTAAGGATCCAGTGGGGTCTGCCACCACTAAGGAGTGTCCACCGGAGGATGACTCAGTAGGTGAAAATCTTGATCTGCTGTCCTCCGATGCATTTCCCATACCCTCTTGGTCACTGGATCCCTCCGTGTCTGACGTCGCACATTCGGAACTGCTGTGAGCAGCTGTGTCCCTACCGATGTTGGCCCCATCTCCTCTAATTGCCCTGGATGTATCTGAAATGACATGTAAAATGGGTTTATTGCAACTGCATTTCCACACCAGACCATCACAAAGCAAAAGAAAGCATTGAAGAAGTCCACATAGCACATCAGCTTCATGGTTCACTCTATAGGCTTCAGATTTAGCATGAGCACATGCATGCATGCTACATAACCTGCAAAGTGTTGGGCCTTCTCATGTCATTATCCCAGATAGGCCTAAATGCATTGATGGAGTTGTCTTCACCCCATCCTTATGTCCATACTAGGAAAGTTGGTCAACTTGCATACTTTGGCACTTGTATTATAAATTGTAAAATGATGTAACTGAATAGGATAGATGCTAGTTTGAGAATTACACAGTGCTCACACAACAGGCCCAGAGTTAAACAAATCTAACTATTACTCATAACACATCATGATGTGCTGAAGGTCATGTTAAACACCAATGTACTACCAATTAGTGAAGGTACATACAGCATGTCACATGCAAATGCTCATTGTACACTGATGAGACTTTACATTTCAATTTACATCATATGTCCTCAACCTGAAGAGTCAAATAAAAGCTGTACGCACGTCGTTCGGCTATGTACCACATTTAGCATATAAAGTCCCATTAAAACATTGAGATCATAACATTTGGGCGATAGATACTCAGAATTCACACTGCACCAGACTCCATTGAGCCATATGAACATCTCCAATCCTCCTTGGTACAGGTGCTGACGCCAGTCAGAGATTATATATCCACAAGCCAATACAGCTTTGAAGGATTTGGGTGTTCCTGATTATCTAAGGCATGAGGATATGGGACCGCTAGAGTCCCAATGGGTAGGCACATCACACCACGATTTGCTTTTGCACACTCAGATTGCCTTGTAAGGATGAGTGTAGACACTCACTTTTGATCCCTACAGTTCTACATCTAACTCCATTATGCATGTCACCAGCCAGTGAATGAGTGTTTTGAAACACTATTGCAGATGAACCATCAACTGGCTAATGCACACTGGCCAACTTGTAGCTACTAATTGTGATGGCATCAGTGATGTTTGCACTCTCATTTCACTGTATGACCAGTACTTACCAATGGCAACTGTTGTACAGTCACTGCATGTACTGTGCACTCTATATCATGTCACATGTAATAGGACCATCATTACATGAGAGACAGTAGTGAGGGAAAATCACTCCTCACACAAGAAAGACAAGTTGCCGGTGTGGCACAATTGTCCACCAGATTATCTGAAGCCATGAGATGATCACTCACTTCACTCAGTCAGGTGTTTACTCAAAAGGAGACAATTCGGTGTGGACACTACTCTGCTGTGTTTCAGGTCAGAAAAACAATAGGCACAGCACAGCAGCATGAACCTACTACTGAGACCTACATTAACAACGACTCATCTTGTGTGTGACACATGGGTCACCACCGATATGGGTTGGCTATATATAACATGTATGACTCTGGCCAGGACTCATGTAGCTGCTGTTGGGCCCTTAACTGCCCATCAAGCTCCGGGTAGGACACCACCGGTATGTGGGCCATCAAGGTGTCAGGTCCCGGTGTGCTCCCCTTCCATATTGGGAGGACTTCCCCAGCTAGACCTCCATGATCTTCTGTGTCCAGCAACACAAAAAGATGATGGAAGGAATGTTGAACATTGTCAAACATTCACCCCCAGTCACAGATCTGGGTTTAATCCATCCATCATTCCAGTGTGGACCTAGCCATATGCAAATTAGCATCAACCTTGTTCCCCATGGAAACAGTCCAGCCCGAACTGCCAGGCCAGTTCCTCCCTGGATCGGAAAACAAGCATCCTGGGCATCACCCCTCATCAGCAAGGCTAGCTTGAAATCGGTGGCGTAGCGAACACGGGACCAACATCTGGGCATACCCTTCCCACTTAAGGTGAAATTGGAACACAAAAAGATGATCGACGGAATGCTGAACATTTTCAAACATTCACCCCTAGTAACAGATCTGGGTTTAATCCATTGTTACTTTGCTTGCCACGCCATTCCAGTTTGGACCCAGCCATCTGCAAATCAGCCTTGACCCTGTTCCCCATGGGAACAGTCCAGCCTGAACTGTCAGGCCAGGTCCTCCCTGGACCAGAAAACAAGCATCCTGGGACTGGTTTCAGGGCATCACCCCATATCAGCCAGGCTAACTTGAAACCGGTGGCGTAGCGAGCACGGGACCCACGTCTGGGCATACTCTTTCCATTAGGGTGAAATTGCAACACAAAAAGATGATGGACGGAATGTTGAACAGTGTCAAACATTCACTCCCAGTCCAGCGTCATAGGTCCTCCCACCTCTTTCTGCAGTTGATGTGATGCCTGTTGAAGACCCCAGGGTCCGCACCTTCCAGGCGATGGCTCTCCAAGTTGCCTTCTTCTGATGGACGTTGACCTGTATGGATGCAATAGATGTAGAAACAAATTGTAACTGGAAGTATGAGAATAACTGTTGGGTTGATACACATTTTGTTGACATCTAGCAGAAGCATTTATTAAGAGTCAACATAATATATGTGTCCATGTCACATGCTAAACACATCTCAAGCATGGATGCACACTTGTGTGGTCATCCGATGACTAACCTCAACCCTGGTCTGATCTACACTTACTGAGGCAGCCACTAACAACATGCAGGCCAGGCCCATCTTACATGAAATGTGATGTGAGGTGTTCAACAGAACAATGTATGTGTTGTGTGATAGGAAACGTTTAATCAAGCAGATGACTCTAATATCAAAATTATTTCAGAAGTAACTCACTATCTATACGGTTCATGTCTCTGATGTGCAATAGGCCTGTACAGTGGAAGCTATACTATAGGAAAAGTGTCAACAGACCTGTGTGAGTGAGGGGACTGTCATTAGCGACAAACACACATTGACACTGTGGGTCAATGTAAAGAAGCATTAGGTCAGGGGTCACCTCCGTCACCCTTCCTTATATTATCCATGTTACACATATCAGGCCTACTAGTGGGACAAATAACTCTTTCTGGGAACATCCATGCATCAGTTGGTCTACAGGGTCATTACTGTGTGCCTCGCTTCTCCTGACACTCCTAACTCTGGCTCAGACTGCCCACAAATCATTGTCGGGCCTTGCTCTCTGGAGGCTGAGGCTAATTATTCCACATGTACCTTACATTTCCAAATGTTATATTCATAAAAGTGAATCTTCTGCCCATCTCAAATGTGAGCATATGGTTGTGTGGCACTTTGAAGGCCTCTGTGAGGTATAGCTGCGTACCAGACAACTGTTTTATAAAGTCTGATGTGGGCTGAGTGATCTGTGTGATGGTACACATAGTTAACATCATCCTCAAATGCTTATAACAGTATCCAGACTTGGCTCATGGTGTACAACCTATACATTACAATCCATATATACCATGATGTGATTTGAAAACTATTTGTTGCTA
This sequence comes from Calotriton arnoldi, assembly GCA_963921515.1. Taxonomy (NCBI): domain Eukaryota; kingdom Metazoa; phylum Chordata; class Amphibia; order Caudata; family Salamandridae; genus Calotriton; species Calotriton arnoldi. The sequence goes on from CAWUFW010006806.1 coordinate 48,832, forward strand.
CCATGAACTTGAGCCAAACATAGATATATGCATATAACACAAGTAGAAATCACCCTTTTGACACATTATAATGGCTGCCTTCTCTTCACAAAGTACAGGGCTCCATAATCCATTAGATATGTGTCCTATGTAGGGATCACACAATGTATGCAGTATACCATGATGTGATTTGAAAACTATTTGTTGCTACCATGAACTTGAGCCACACATAGATATATGCACATAACACAAGTAGAAATCACCCTTTTGACACATTATAATGGCTGCCTTCTCTTCACAAAGTACAGGGCTCCATAATCCATTAGATATGTGTCCTATGTAGGGATCACACAATGTATGCAGTCAACATAATGCTTTCACTCTGACACTTAGAGGCACATTGTAGCCTATGGGAATAGAAGGGAAGCAGTTAAATAGAGTCACATATGTACTAGACATAACTACCTGTTCCTCTGATAGCCATTTATCTTGGCACAAAAGGGAAGAACCTCATCCACCAGGGCATCCAGCTTCTCTGGAGTGAAGGGACGGGCCCTCTCCCCTGTAGTGCGTGCCATGATTGCTCCCAGAGGTGGCAACCAGCAGCTAAAATGGAGCAGGTGTTGATAGCAGCAGTGTCAGGAGGCAAGTGAGTAATGTTTCAAACCGTGGCGCGCATGAAATCTTTGATACCCTCACTTTAGTGCAAATATACATTTTAGGATTTGATGATATGCATAGTTCTGTAACAGACATGTGACGGTCACATTGGGGATGACTGGTTAATGTTCAACATTTGACAATGATGCGAAATGTGTAATGCTTCATGAAGCATTTAGGTTCAGTCACATGACTTTTGCCTAACTCTTCATATATGTTACTATGCACACTGTGACCAATATACATTTTTGTGTTACTCCTCACAGAGGTAGCCTGGGAGAGACAAGATCCGCCATGCTCCAGTGTACCGCTCATTTCCAGACCTTCAGTCCATGGAAGAGCGACATGTTATACAGAAATTTTGTTTGAATCGTCAAACAATACTGGACTTAAACCATCAGTTGGAACCTGACCTCCTACCTCACATCAATAATCCTACATCAATCCCACCACTTGTTAAAATCATGTCAGTACTGCATTTTTTTGGCCACAGGCTCTTTTCAATTTCACTGTTGCTGTTTTCTGTGGAATGTCACAACCTATGTTCAGTTGGGTACTCCAGGAGGTGCTAGCTGTACTTTTGAGACAAGTGGGCAGCTACATCCAGTTCCCCAGGTGCCAGGATTTAGCCACTGTGAAGGCAGATTCCTATGCTTTTGGTCACATCCCACATGTGATTGGATCAATTGATGGCACCTATATTGCCTTAGTACCACTGCATGCCAGGGAACAAGTGTACCACAACAGTAAGCATTTCCATTCTATCAATGTGCAAATTGTCTCTTACCGGATTTGTACATCTCAAACGTCTGTGCCCGGTTCCCAGGTTCGGCACATAATTCCTTTATACTGCGGAACAGCCCAATACCTCAGCTGATGTCACCACTATTAGTGGAGAGGGCCTGTCTTGTAGGTAAGTGTGATCCAGTATAACTTTGTGTGGGTGATGTCAGGTAGTATAATCTGAAAGTGTGTAACTCATTGTTGCACTTCTGTCTGTCTTCCAACCAGCCATGGTTGTTGGCACCGCTGAGGAATCCTACTATGCCAGGGGCAGTCCCCTACAATGAGGCCCATGGAAGAACACAGCAGCCAGTGGAGCAGGCTGTTGGGCTCCTGAAAGCCAGATTCAGATGTCTGGACAAGACTGGGGGAGCCCTCCTCTACTCACCCGGGAAGGTGTGTAAGATCACCGTGGCCTGCTGCATGTTCTACAACATTGCCCTGCGACGGAACATTCCTTACAAAGCAGAGGATGCAGCCATGAAAAGCCTCCGGATGAGGAACCTGAAATGCCAAATGATGATGATGATAGTGGTGAAGAGGAAGGAGCTGACTTGCATCAATATCTCATCCAAAACTACTTCTCCTGAATGTAATTATGGTATGAAATGTGATGACTTTAACTATTATTGCTACTTGTGGCGATGTTGTGAGGAGGATGTTAATGCTACATACTAGGAATATATGAGTCTGGCAATATCTGGGGAAAGGTGTTTGTTTTTTAAGTGCAGCTTTGTTCAGCTGTAAATGTTGTCTGGGACTGTGTTCTGAAGGAGTTGATAATGTGATTTGTGCCATTTCTTTGGTTGCTTAACTAATCCTTCTCTGTCTATGTCTGTTTCAAATTTCAATACCATGGCATCTTCATTTGGACATTTCAGAGTTGTGACATCAGCAGGTATATGATGCTGTTCAGATGTATGAAGTGGACATGGATTGGTCCTTGGAATGTCTAAAACAGACTTTGGGTGTACAAAGTCGGTACCAAGACTGCTTGCACAGCAATAGGATGGAAGTTACATGGCTTCCATTGGACTTGTTCCTTGTTGTGTGTTGCTCCTTATGCAATATATATTGGCTAATTCCTTATCGTGTATGAACTGTATGATGCCAGTGATGTGTCTCCTAATTGTAGGCGAAAGTGCTTGTGACACATCACTGACATTTGTTTGTGAAAATGCAAGCAACACTGGATTGAAATGTCCCTACAGTCAGGAACTGTTTTACTGACATGTGTTTGTTTATTTGATGTGGGATTTGTTTTGTGAGGTAGGCAATATTGCTCCAGCTGAATATGTAGACCTAGATGTGGTCACTTCAATCTCACTTTGGCAAGATTTGACAAATGGTAGCCTGCATGATAAGTGAACATCAGTTGTAACATGGCAGACTAGTGAGACGGGGCAAAAGGAGTATATAATCTTTGTTAGAGTTCCATTCAATGGGCCTCATAGGAGTTGTAGTTACTTAAATCTCTTCAGTCTGACTTTACCAACACCTGACAGTTAGTGTACCATACCTGTTGTCAACATGCATTTGGGATGGACCATACATTTGCATTTTAACACATATCATAGGTCCTGGAATGGTATTTGGTATAATAATCCATTTAGAGACAGCATTGCAAAGTGTGGCATGTCATGGAGTTTGATACATGTGCTCTTATATTCAACAATACATGTTGACACAGACAAACCAACATCTCATGAAATACTATGTTATGTTATGTTAGTGAATTATAAAGCGCCTGGTTACTCCGATTAGGAGTGTCCCCACGTTGGATTTCAACTGAGAGCCTGGTGAAAAATTCCTGACAGGTACAGATTACTGACCTAAGATTTGTCTGAAAAACCAAATTTTCTAGCTTTTCCTAAATATAATTTCAGAAGGTTCCAGTCGAAGATTCAGAGGGAGCGAGTTCCAGAGTCTGGCAGCCAAGAGACTGAATGAGCTACCACCCAGCTGTACTCTACGGGTTTTAGGGATCACTGTCTGAGCAGCCCATGATGATCTGAGGCTTCGTCCAGGAAGATAAGGTCTGATCAGAGGGAAGAGGTAGCGATGTCCTTTCTGATTTAGAATTCTATGGACAAGGCATAGAGCTTTGACGTAGAGTCTATCCTCAATGGGAAGCCAGTGGAGCTAAGTAAAAGTTGTGCCAATAGAGATGACCGTCTTGGAATGTTCTGGAGCATACGTGCTGCAGCATTTGTAACCCTGTGAAGCATTTTCAGCCTACCCTTGGAGGCCCCTAGATTCCCTCATGGGAACAGTCCAGCCCAAACTGCCAAGCCAGGTCTTCCCTGGACCGTAAACAAGCATCCTGGGACCGGTTTCAGGGTAACACCCCTCATCAGCCAGGCAAGCTTGAATCCAGTAGCAAAGTGAGCAAGTGACCCACGTCAGGGCATACCCTGCCAACTTAGGACAAACAAATCAAACAAAAAAGGGATGATGGACAGAGCGCTGAATTTTTTCAGATACTCACCCCCATTCAGAGATCTGGGTTGAATCCATCATCATTCTTTAGCTCACTTCGCCACCCCAGTTCAGACCCAGCCATATGCAAATCATTCCTGCACTTTCATTGAAGCACCTTGGTACTGGTTCTGGTTATCATACTGTCTGTGTTAACCTTGAAAGTGTTTCCTAGAGTTGCACTGGCCAGTTTTTCATGCCAGATTAAATTAATGTCTAATTTTCTGTCTGAAGCTCCAGTAGGCTAAGTAGCACTCGACTGCCTGCTATTGCTTCCCTATCAGTGCATTCCCCTTATAGTTACTGCTGTCCTGCTGTTGCCATTTGCTGGAGTGAGTCCTGGCCCTTAAGTGTTAGAAGTGACCAAAAGCAACTGTTCTAAAAAAGACCAAAATATTTGGGTTTAGAAAACTTTTGACCTATGGAGGATCAGAACTAACCACCTAAGGCTATCCTCCTACGATGGGACATCAAGAAAATCAGGTTAGTCCCACTCAGAGCTTTTTGCCAACTGAAAGAATACTTCAGCAGAACCACATGGCTAATGCATCTCGATTAGGTTCAACTTTCCTGGCTATTGTCCTGTTACTGCAGGTTTTGAGCTCCGAAAAACAAAACTAAGGCCAGCTTTAAAGATTGGCGGACAGTATTATCTGCAGTAAATTTGATGAAGTATGCTGTTTGCTCTAATTAGGATCAGGAGGACCGCCACCTTTATTTCAATGATGCCTCCATTGGCTTCATCAACAGAAAGTTTCCTCCAACAGCCTGAGAGAGTACTGGCCGTTGGACAAAGGACATTATACCACCACCTTATTTAAGGTAGATGGTATGATGGTGTGATAGTGTGAAGCCTGACAGTAAGAGGCAGAAAAAAACAAATAATGACTCCCTATACCTAGAGAAACAACTCTCTAGGTGTAGGGATCATTATTTTTTTTGTTTTTCAATAAGAAACTCCCACTTTGGGAGTTTGGTTTTGAAAAACAACAACTGTATAACTTTGGTGGATGATTGTTAAAATCAACAGCGGCCAGCCAAACAAACTTTTTTTACCTTGACAGGAACTGCTGTGATGGTGAACAGTAGTCTGTCAGGGTGGCGAGTGTTGTTGCATGTTAACATTTCATGACAAAATCATAGCCACGTTGCACATGCACATGCTCAAGATATGAATGTAATAAAATAATACATTCAAAGGCAGGATTTAGGTGACTTGTTAAGTTAGGCTGGGCTCTAGGGGGAATTAAAGATGACAGCTGCATGTATAGCTAGAGAATTCCAGTACATGTATATTGACTCTACAATGAGCCAAAGCCTCCTATATTTCCAAATATTAAGGATTTTCATAATAAGCTGAATATACTGGCACTCTTAAAGCTTCATGAAGATACATTTGAGGAGGAATCCAGCTCATTGAAATTCGGAACTGGTTAGGCCTGATAGCATCCATGCACTGGCCAATTATGTCAGCTGTTAAGGGGTGAACTTTACATAGTTCCCCTCATAGGGTTAGGAATACATGTCTTTTCATGATGTAGCAATCATCTGTATCCCCGATATTAGAAAGGATCTATTGCTATGAGTAAACTATAAATGTATGTCCATGCTGGGAACTTTGCCAACCACTGAGCTGAAGTTAAGAAATTCTTCTGTTGTCAGAACAATGCTATAATTTTAAAGATGTGTCTATCCGCTGACAACAAGTGAGTGGTTTGCTATGTCTTATCTCTTGCCCACTAACACAGACTAATACAGAATACTGGTAGGCAGGTAGGCATGATGGCTGTGGATATGGAGTAGTACTTCGTATATTTTGTGGGCCATTCTATTGCAGACTATGACAATGATGTGTTTGGATCAAAATATATTGCTATGCATCAGTCACTCTACAGGGCTACCCAAGCTTCCTTGTTAATAGAGTCTCACTCTGTTAGAAATTGGGTTACTGGTTGACTGGGGTGTGAGTCCTGTTCAAAAACAATGACAATAATAACAAGCAAACCCCAAATTAACCTGTGCTCAACCCCATGGTAGCGGGGCACAGAGAAATCAGGATTCATTTAGAGGCAAAGTGTAAAGTGTCTGTACAACACTTCAAACAGCAAAACAGTGAAAACGCTACACAGAAAGATCCCACACCAGGTTAGAAAACTAGAGCTTAAATTAATAAATAAAAAAGGTCAAAATGACAAACATCTGAACAATTGTACTGGAGTTATGAATTTTTAAAGCATAAACTGTAATATAGTGCCACCCGCAGCTATCTGGCCATGCTGGCCTGGGACAAAGTCAAAAGTTCAAGTTGACCATGATGGAGCACGGGTTGGATACAGTCCCAGATTAGTCCCACTGAAGGTTTGCCTTCTCAGGTTTTGTGGCAAGAGTCCTGTTTGCATTGGAGAGGGTCTCGAGGAGCTAGGACAGCATCATGGGAGGCGGTAGCTTTGCACTGACAGCACCCCATGGGCTGTCGATGCTGCAGTGTGAAGATACAGGCTAGAGGCAGCGGTTCCCATGCTCATGGGCCCATTTGCGGTTGAAAAGAGCCCAAAAGATTTATTTCAAGAGCTTGAGAACAACATCAAAGGTCCAGGACCTGTGAGTCACCACTTGGGGGTGGGGAACTTGCTGAAGGTGGGACCAGGAACTGTTGGGGAGCCTTTTATGTCCCTGAGGTTCAGATCAGGAGGCCAGCAAACTACTAAGGTCCTTGGTTCAAGATGAAGGTGCAGGTCCAGTTCCTCTTCTCCAGACAAGAGGGGAGCAGGAAGCAGGTCATTGCAGCAGGGCAGAAGTTCCTATACAGCAGCAGTCCAGCAGAGTGGCAGTTCTTGTAGCAGCACAGCAGTTCTTCTTCCTGACAGAGTATTAACAGGTCCAGAAGTGTACTGAATTGGTGGTGTCTGAGGTCCTTCTTTTATAAACAGTGCCTTTGAAGTGGGGAGAAACTTCTAGTGTCATGCCTTTGGAGTGCACAGATACCCTGCCTCCTTGGCCCTGCTCCAGACTAACTACAGGGGTTAGGCAGCTCGTTGTGTGGGTACATGTTGGAAATGGCCCTTTTTGAAGGGTTATCCCCAAACGTTTTGCTCTTCCTCCTACTTTTTCCTGACCTGTTTGTGTTGGTTTTAGGACTCTGGGCACTTTACCACTGCTAATCAGTGCTAAAGTGCATATGCTCTCTGTGTAAATTGTGTTATGGATTGGTGTTTCCATGATTGGATATTTGATTTACTTGTTAGTCCCTAGTAAAGTGCACGGAGTGTGCCAGGGCCTGTAAATCAAATGCTACTAGTGGGCCTGCGATACCAAAGGGGATGATGGACGGAGCGCTTGAGCAAATCAAACACTCACCCCCAGTCAACGTGATCTGGGTTTAATCCATCATCATTCTTTAGCTCACTCCACCACCCCAGTTCAGACATGGCCATATGCAAATCAGTCTGACCCTGTGCCTCATGGGAACAGTCCAGCCCGAACTGCCAAGCCATGTCTTCCCCGGACCGGAAACAAGCATCCTGGGACCGGTTTCTGGCTATTCAGCCGTCATCAGCCAGGCTAGCTTGAATCCAGTGGCAAAGTGAGCAAGGGACCCACGTCTGGGCATACCCTGCCAACTTAGGGCGAACAAAGCGATACCAAAGGGGATGATGGACGGAGCGCTTGAGCAAATCAAACACTCACCCCCAGTCAACTGATCTGGGTTTAATCCATCATCATTCTTTAGCTCACTCCACCACCCCAGTTCAGACATGGCCATATGCAAATCAGTCTGACCCTGTGCCTCATGGGAACAGTCCAGCCCGAACTGCCAAGCCAGTGGGCCTGCAGCACTGATTGTGCCACCCACGTGAGTAGCCCTGAAAAGGTAACTCGGACCTGCCATTGCAGAGTCTGCGCGCAGTTTGTAACTGCCATGTCAACTTGGCCAGTGCACACACTTGCCAGTCTCTAACCTTCCCTTTTCTTACATGTCAGCCACCCCTAAGGTAGGCCCAAGGTACCCTGTGGGCAGGGTGCAGTGTATGTGAGAAGGTAGGACATGCCCTGGTGTGTGTGGCATGTCCTGATAGTGAATTACTGCCAATTTCGTTTTTCACTATTGCAAGGCTACCTGTTCCCCATAGGACAGAATGGGAAGTTTGTTTATAACATCTTATAAACATAACTGGCCCTGGGAACTAGGTAGGAAAATAAAGATTAGTATGCCTGAACTCAGAATCTAAAGATGCATCTTTTAGTGAAGGTGATTTTTACATTCTGTGTTTGAAAATACCACTTTTAGAAAGTAGGTATTTTCTTGCTTAGTCATCCTGTGTGCCTCTGTTGGAATGTGGATTGCCTGTCTGGGTTTTGGATGACAGAAGGCTGGGGAGCAGGAGTGGCTCCAGACAGTCTAGGTGAGTCAGGAAAGGGGTGAATAGACCTGGGCTGCAACTGGGGAAGGGGGAGGAGATTTCCTTGCACCTTAAAGGGCCTGGTCTGCCTCTGACAATGCCGTCTCCACCTCCTGCCAGGAAGTCACACAAGAGAAGGCAGAACTGGTTCTGGCTGGGCACAGACACTCTCTGCCTAAGAGATCAAAGGATTTTGGGATATAAATATTGGGGCCCAGACCCCTGGACTTTAGAACTCTTTTGGATCAAGAAGACTGCCAAGAAGAAGAGCCGGATAAGCTGTGAGGAGGAACTACCACTTTGCTGTGTGCTTTGCTGTGTTGGCCTGCAGTGGCTGCTTCTGTCTTGGGCAGTCAAAGGACTGGACTGAACTTTCTGCAATCTACTTTTGTGAGTTTCTCCAAGGGCTTGAGGTAGAGCTTGCCCCCTGTTCAAGAAGTCTCAGGAACAGCAAAGACTTCAAGTTCTTCTGCCCTCAGCACTGGGGACTGTGTGTTTTGTGCTGCAACAGAAGAAAAGCAACCCGACGACGTCTACGACGCCGCTGCAGACTCTGTGTCCTGAAGGCACTGCAGAGGGCACCGCCACAACACCGCACCGCGACCCTGGTCTCACCGACGACGCCTGCTGACCCCGCCACCGAGCCGCTGCTCGCACCGCGACCTGTGGGCACCGCACTCCGCACCGCCTCGCTGCACGACGATGCCTTGGCACCGCAGAGGGCACCGCCGCAATGCCGCACAGCGACCCTGGTCTCACCGACGACGCCTGCTGACGCCGCCACCGAGCCGCTGCTCGCACCGGGACCTGTGGGCACCGCACTCCGCACCGCCTCGCTTCATGACGACGCCTTGGTATCCCCGACGACGCCACCCCATGCCAAAATCGATGCCGCTGCTTGCACCGTGGTTTGAGGGCACCGCTCGTAAAGTTACAAGACGCACCACCCTCATCCCGCACCGCAGCCTTGGCCTACCGACGCCGGCGCCATCGACTCCAGTTCATCAGCCGACGACAGCGCTTCAGCAACGATGACGCTGTGGGTCTTCACGACACCGTGGCTGGCCCGCGACACCGCGGTCAGCCAGAACTGTTTGGATTTGTTTGCTCACGACGCCGTGATAGCCCCGGATGGAGCTATCGACATCAAGGAACTGTTTTTAAAGCATATTTTGATAACTGAAGATTTTTAAGTACTGTATTGTTGATTTTTATCGTTTCTGGTCTTGTCCTAAGTATATAAAAATATTGGATATTTTTCTAAACTGGTGTGGTGTCCTTTTGTAGTGCGTACACTGTATTACTGTTGGTTATGTGCAAATGCTTTACACACTGCCTCTAAGATAAGCCTGACTGCTCGTGCCAAGCTACCAAGGGGGTGAGCAGGGGTTATTTTAGGAGTGTAACTCCCTTATCCTGACTATAGTGGTGGTTTCTGCCGGGCTTTGGCACATGCCCTTGCCTGCCAAAAATCCAATTTCTAACATTGGTTGTCAGCGGTGAGGATAGGACTTGCGTTTGCAGTTGACTTACAGTGATTGTTGTGCACTACTACCATATCTCAGACCATTACGTGCCACATACTGGTTCTTTTTCTTTTTGGCCTATTTTTTGATCTTGCCAGTTTTGAACTTGCTACTTCATCATGCCGGAATCAATTGCATCATCTGTTGCATCCTTGGAAGTGGCCTTTGAGGAGGAGAGGTTAGAAACCTACAATGTGAAGGAATTGAAGGCGATCTGCAAAAACCTCAAAATCCAAATCAGGGGCCTCAACAGAAAAGGCGCTGAGGGCCTGGGTAGCAGCCAGACATGCTAGTGAGCTGTCTGGAGATCTTGGCATGGAGGCAGAGGAGCCTATTCCAAGGGTGGATGTGCTTTTGGGAGGGGGGGCACCCTCTAAACCAAGCGGCAGCAGTCTGTCCCCAGAGGAGCTGGAGGACAGGCGGGAAGCGATTAAGTTCGAGTTGGAGAAACTCAGGATGGAAAGTGAGAGGGAAGACAAAAGAATAGCCATGGAGGAAAGGAAGATGATGTTAGACCATGAGTTTAAAATGAGAGAGCTGGACTGGGAAGCCAGTGGGGCTAGGCCCAGCCCAGATGGTGGCAGCAAACGTGTTAGGTCCAGTACTGAGGATGAGGTACACTCACACACAGATTTGGGGCCCTGCTTCAAGGATGGGGTTGACATACACCAGGGGGTTCAGGATTGTGAGGGTACTCCAGTGGTGCGCAGTGTCCCTGAGGTGGATTGGGGAACTGGCACAGGGGATCATTTTCCTGGTAGTGGGAGGGACACCCTACTGACTCTAGATGAGAGGTGCAGGAGAGGGGTTCCCCATGATAGAAGCCCTAGTAAGTGAGTATGGAGACCAGCCAGAAGAGTATGGGTTAAGAGACAGCAACAGTCAGACACTGTCTCACCAGTCTTGTGAGAATGATGTGGGGTACTTGTCTGAGGCACTGGATGGATGGGTGAAGGGTAGTTTGGTTAACACATGTGTGGGGCTGTGTGATTCAATTGTTGGAGAGCATATTTTAAGTCCCTGTTTTCCAGAGCTATGCCAACACCCAGTGGATTTTGAGTTCTCTGACCCCAGGGAGCATGCACTGGAGGCAGACCCTTTGGTGGATTCCAGAGGGTCTGGAGAAGCATCTGGGGATGACCCGGAAGGAAGCAGCTTAGGTATTTCCCAACCGAGGGCGGTGGGAAAGATTTGTGGTAGCCCAGATAGGTCCCGGTGTCGTGGGAAGGGTGTAGGGACTCACGTCCTGTCTCCGCGGAGAAGGAGTGGGAATGGGCTGCAGCCCAAGGTGCCCAAAACCCGGTCCCAGAGCCTGGGTGGTTCCAGGAGGGAGCACCAGGTGGGGAGCCTAGGCTGTACTGGTAGGCCGTCTGTTGAGGGGGACCACCTAGTGGCAGGAGAACGTGGAGTGTCTGTAAACAGAGCTACAGCGGTTCTGGTGTCTGGCGGTGCCGCTCCTAAGTGGAGGGTGCAGAAGTCCAGATTGAGGGGTGAGAGGGGGATGCGTTCCCCAATTGGAGAACCAGTGGGTCAGGGGCCTGCCAGAAGGGCTGAGCCTCCTGGGAGTGACCATGGTGACACTACTTCTGTCCTGGGGGATCTTCGCTCACTGTCAGATGGACAGGGGTCGGGAGATCTGCGCCAGGCAGACTGTCTCACAACACATGAGTCATGTGTTAACCTCAGGGGGGGCATGCGTGCTCCCAAGGAAGTCCTGGTGCGCCGGACAGTTGCTCAACCACAGGGTTTAGTCCCTGGGTTGAAGGCCAGGTTCAGGTCCTGCCTAACCTGGAGGGAAGGACGACTGTAAGCAGTGTCCTGACTGGTTTGTCTTCTAGGGGTACTACTCCAGGTGGGAGGGTGCAGAACTCTGGAAGGGGGTGTAGAGGGAGGGAGTCCTCACCTCTGACCCTGGTGCAACCTGAGGGTTTAGACCCTAGGTTGGGAGACCAGTTGCTGGAGAGAGGTCCTGAACTGGTGGGAGAATTGTTTGGGAGGTCCGGTTTCAGCATCCTGACAGTTTTTGGTTCTGGGGGTGCTTCTCCTGGGAGGAGAGTGCAGGACCCCGGAAGGAGAGTTGAGGGGAGGAGAGCCTTGCCTGAGACCTCTGGTCAGCCTGAGGGTACAGACCCTGGGTTGGCGGACCAGGTTCAGGGTGTCCCCCCTGACCTGGGGGAAGGGGCAACTGCTAACAGTGCCCCTACCAGTTTGTCTTCTGGGGATGCCGCTCCAGCTGGGAGGGTACAGAGCCCCAGGGGGGAGGACCGGGTGTGGGAGAGCCCACCCCAGTACCTGGTTCAGCCCCAGGGTACAGACCCTGGGCTGGTTTACCAGTTGCAGGGTAGCACCCCTGAACTGGTGGGTGAATTGTGCAGGACACCTACCACAGGTGCCCTGACAATTCTGGAAGGGGGTACCGCTCCAGGTGGGAGGGTACAGAGCCCCAGGGAGATGGAGAGGGTGTGGAAGAGCCCACCCCAGTCGCCTGTCCACCTGCAGGGTACAGATCCTGGGCTGGTGGGCCAGTGTCAGGATGCCATACCTGACTTGGCAGGTGGGGAGTGGAGAAAGGATGCCAGGCACCAGGGGCTACCGCCCTCCACTCTCTGACGCCACAGTGGTTGGAGTGGCCGGAAAGACATAAGGCCTGGCTCTCCTCACTGACAATTGTCAGTGCCCACTGTGGCTGGCTGTCCTGGTGGACAGAGTTGCCCCTGGGAGGGGGGCAGGAGTCACACCCCGGGGGTGGACTGGCCCACACCATTGTGTTGGCCTTGTGAGTACTGTCTGCCTGTTGGGACACATCTGTGAGCAAAGTAAGTTTAGGTGCTGCACAGATGGGGTCCCCAGGTGAGGAGAAGGGTTCCCCATGGATCAGCTTAGTGGGCCCTGAGAGTATGGATAGAGTGATCCCACTAGGTTCAGGAAGGCGTAGAACGGGAAGAAAACCCTGCTGTTGCGGGCCAGGTTCCTTGTTCTATCGCCCCAAGCAGGGAAGCCCATCGAGGTATGGATTGGTCTACCCTGGCTTTAGGCTGGAAGGGGGATGTGTTGGAAATGGCCCTTTTTGCAGGGTTATCCCCAAACTTTTTGCTTCTTCCTCCTACTTTTTCCTGACCTGTTTGTGTTGGTTTTAGGACTCTGGGCACTTTACCACTGCTAATAAGTGCTAAAGTGCATATGCTCTCAGTGTAAATTGTGTTATGGATTGGTGTTTCCATGATTGGATATTTGATTTACTTGTTAGTCCCTAGTAAAGTGCACGGAGTGTGCCAGGGCCTGTAAATCAAATGCTACTAGAGGGCCTGCAGCACTGATTGTGCCACCCACGTGAGTAGCCCTGAAAAGGTAACTCAGACCTGCCATTGCAGAGTCTGCACGCAGTTTGTAACTGCCATGTCGACTTGGCCAGTGCACACACTTGCCAGTCTCTAACCTTCCCTTTTCTTACATGTCAGCCACCCCTAAGGTAGACCCAAGGCACCCCTGTGGGCAGGGTGCAGTGTATGTGAAAGGTAGGACATGCCCTGGTGTGTGTGGCATGTCCTGATAGTGAATTACTGCCAATTTCGTTTTTCACTATTGCAAGGCTACCTGTTCCCCATAGGACAGAATGGGAAGTTTGTTTATAACATCTTATAAACATAACTGGCCCTGGGAACTAGGTAGGAAAATAAAGTTTAGTATGCCTGAACTCAGAATCTAAAGATGCATCTTTAAGTAGGTATTTTCTTGCTCAGTCCTCCTGTGTGCCTCTGTTGGAGTGTGGATTGCCTGTCTGGGTTTTGGATGACAGAAGGCTGGGGAGCAGGAGTGGCTCCAGATAGTCTAGGTGGGGCAGGAAAGGGCTGAATAGACCTGGGCTGCAACTGGGGAAGGGGGAGGAGATTTCCTTGCACCTCAAAGGGCCTGGTCTGCCTCTGACAATGCCGTCTCCACCTCCTGCCAGGAAGTCACACCAGAGAAGGCAGAACTGGTTCTGGCTGGGCACAGACACTCTCTGCCTAAGAGATCAAAGGATTTTGGGATATACATATTGGGGCCCAGACCCCTGGACTTTAGAACTCTTTTGGATCAAGAAGACTGCCAAGAAGAAGAGCCGGAGAAGCTGTGAGGAGGAACTATCACTTTGCTGTGTGCTTTGCTGTGTTGGCCTGCAGTGGCTGCTTCTGTCTTGGGCAGTGAAAGGACTGGACTGAACTTTCTACAATCTACTATTGTGAGTTTCTCCAAGGGCTTGAGGTAGAGCTTGCCCCCTGCTCAAGAAGTCTCAGGAACAGCAAAGACTTCAAGTTCTTCTGCCCTCAGCACTGGAGACTGTGTGTTTTGTGCTGCAACAGAAGAAAGCTGCTGACTCCGTGTCCTGAAGGCACCGCAGAGGGCACCGCCACAACGCTGCACCGCGACCCTGGTCTCACCGACGACACCTGCTGATGCCGCCACCGAGCCGCTGCTCGCACCGTGTCCTGTGGGCACCGCACTCCGCACCGCCTCACTGCACGACAACGCCTTGGCACCGCAGAGGGCACCGCCGCAATGCCGCACCGCGACCCTGGTATCACCGACGACGCCTGCTGATGCCACCACCGAGCCGCTGCTCACACTGCGACCTGTGGGTACCGCACTCCGCACCGCCTCACTTCACGACGATGCCTTGGTATCCCCGACGATGCCGCCCCACGCCGAAATCGACACCGCTGTTGCACCGTGGTTCGAGGGCACCGCTCGTAAAGTTACACAACGCACCGCCCTCATCCTGCACCGCAGCCTTGGCCTACCGACACCGTCGCCATCAACTCCAGTTCGTCAGCCGACGACAGCACTTCAGCAACGATGACACCGCTGCTTGCACCGTGACCTGCCAGCACCATGACGAGCACCACCTTGATCTCGCACTGCGACCCTGGTCTCACTGACGACGACACCGAGCCGCTGCCACTGAGCCGCTGCCCGCACCGCGACCTGAGGGCAACGCACACCGCACCGCTGCACTTCGCACCGCAGCACCCGGCGCCTGCCGACGCCAGCGCTCCTGACTTCAACAGAGAGGAGATCGATCTGCAACGCGTGTGACTTTGAGGGCCCCGACGACTCCTGCACCGACCTCCGGAACCGACGCCTGCGGACGCCGTGCTTTCGGAAGCTCAGCGAGAGGTCGCAGATGCCCTACATTTCTAAAAGGTACTGTTTGCGGGTCTTCCCGACACCGTAGCTGGCCCGCGACGCCGCAGTCAGCCAGAACTGTTTGGATTTGTTTGCTCACGACGCCGTGATAGCCCCGGACGGAGCTATCGACATCAAGGAACTGTTTTTAAAGCATATTTTGATAACTGAAGATTATTAAGTACTGTATTGTGGATTTTTATTGTTTTTGGTCTTGTCTTAAGAATATAAAGATATTAGATATTTTTCTAAACTGGTGTTGTGTCCTTTTGTAGTGCATACACTGTATTACTGTTGGTTATGTGCAAATGTTTTACACACTGCCTCTAAGATAAGCCTGACTGCTCGTGCCAAGCTACCAAGGGGGTGAGCAGGGGTTATTTTAGGAGTGTAACTCCCTTATCATGACCAGAGTGGTGGTTTCTGCCGGGCTTTGGCACATGCACTAGCCTGGCAAAAATCCCATTTCTAACAGTACAGGACACAGCTTATTGAGGTGGAAGGGAGGCTGGGCCCAGTTCCTCCCTCCCATCCTGCTAGTGATGGCATATTCAGTCACACCTAAGCTCCTATTGTGTGCGGCTGTCTAGGAGGAATACACAAAGCCCAAATGCCAACTACACCCTGTCATGTGATCAGACTGGAGACACCAAATGGCGAAGGCAAGAACATGTTAAATTTCTTAAAGTGGCATTTTCAGAATTTTTATTTAAAATCTGACTTCACCTTAAGTTAGGATTTTAAATTGGTATTCTAGAGACACCAAGCATGAGCCAGTTATCTCTTCCTATTTGGAAATTACACTGTAATAAGGCAACTCCAATGTTATCCTATGTGAGAGATAGGCCTTGTAGTAGTGAAAAACAAATGTAAGAGTTTTTCACTACCAGGACATGCAAAAAACATAAAAGTACAGGTCTAACCTTTTAAATACACTGCACCGTGCCCCGGGGGGTTTCCAGGGACTACCTTAGGGGTGGCTTATATGTATTAAAAAGGAGGGTTTGGGTCTGGCAAATGGGTTTATTTTGCCAGGTTGACATGGCAGGCTAACACTGCACACACATGCTCTGCAATGGCAGGCCTGAGATATGTTTAAAGGGTTACTTAAGTGGTTGCACAATCAGTGCTGCATGCCCACTAGTAATATTTCATGTACAGTCCTTGGGTACATGTAGTGCACTTTACTAGAGACGTAGAAGTAAATTTAATATGTCGATTGGGTGTAAGCCAATGTTACTATGTTTTGAGTAAAGAGCACAAGCACTTTAGCACTGTTTAATAGTGGTAAAGTGTGCAGTCTAAGGCCAGCACAACTAAGTTAGGAAAAACAGGAGGTCTGAAGGTAAAAAGTTAGGGGGGGAAAACCACGTCAAGGATGCCAGGTCTAACAACCTCCCTTCATTTCATCCCATGTGAAACTAGCCAGGGATTCCCCCAGTAGCACCAGTTCTTTGTAACGATGATTGAGCTCCTCCCTGTTTCCTTAGGTATGACACTAGATTAAGTGTCTTCCATGTTGATACGCATATAGCCAAACTCACAGCCTAAATGATAGATGCCTGTTGTATGTCAGCAAAACTTTAGGTTCTTTCCTTATTATCACTGATTCCCATGCCTCAGGATCTTGACTCAATAAGAGAAAATCACTAATATTTCCACTTAATCACAAGACAGTTGAATTTACTGGCCAATATTCATTCCTCCTCAACTCCTTACCACTCTTAATAAATTGATTGCCAATTTCTAGTGATGAACCAGAAGAATGTGAATTGCTTTCAACATGCTTGTCATAATAAGCCTCTTTGAGGTCCAGGTCAAATACATCGCCATCACAGTCATCGTCCTTGTTCTCCCACAAGAATGTTTTATAAATGGTAGGTCTAAAAGCCTATTGGTTCAGTAACATTGTATTTTTTAAGTGTGTCGGGAGTACTGCAGAAGGTAAATGTATATTTTACCTGAAGTAGTGAATATCCCCACACTGTTTCCACTTGAATTGGTTACCTTAATTAATAAACAGTAACCCCTACATTAAACCTAACTTTCACACTCAAATTGCACCTACAAGAATTTCAAATCATTCGTATAAAGTTTAGGGGGAGCAGTAGGGGAGATGACCAATAATCTTCATTTCTACTAATCCGAGACTTGCACAAAACGTTTGACAACTAAGGTATATACCGTATAATAAAGCGCACCACACAGCCATTTTTTTCTCAGTACATGTAAATGTTGCTCATCTCCAAGGGTCAGCTGCGTGAAATGTAATTACGAAGAAAGGAGAGGCAACAAAAAAAAGTAAACTTCATTCATCAGCCAGAGATTTTGAGTAGTCAAAATGGATTTCTTTGTTATTCTTCTGATGCATAATATAAAAACACAGAACAGCCACGCGTTATGCTCACAACTCAAAAGTGCTTCATCAGGGCTGTAAACTACAAGATTACAAACAAATTTAAAAACAATACTTTTTGGGACAATTTTTTTATTAATATTCTAGTGTTTTCAATAGTGCACACTGAAAGAAGATAAAATGTTATCGGCTTTTAGTATCAGGATATTTATATGGTCAACAACCAGAAAAAATAATGGGAATAAATCTGTGATAAGGCAAGTGGTTTCACTGGTTTGCTAGGGCAACTAGATATTGATTTATTTACTTTAGATCATGATAAAGAGCATCCAGACCCTGGGTACCGGGTGCCTGAGTACTTTGCAACATAGTGGAGTAATACAATGTGCAGGTGGAAAATTCTGCAATTAACATTATCAACAGGATTTACAGTAAAACAGTACAAGTGGGCGTACCTCATTTGTATTACTGATGTGGGTGCAGAGGCAAAGAAGCGCTCAGGAGGCGCACTGACTGTGCGCCACCTATACATTATCAAACAAGAAGATAAACCCAAAAGTAAACCTCAATTTAAAAAGTAGAAGGTAGCTGGCCTTAAAATAAGAAATGCCCAGGCTACTGAGGACTCAACTACTGATGATGCAAGACAGATCAGCAGAAGTAACAATAGCTCGCCAGAACCTGATGGGATTTCTGGTGACAGCAGCGTTGAATGAACATATCACAGTGGAAACACCTGATACTAGGGTAAGTGTCCCACATCAGTTATATGAAATAACATTCCAAATAGAGGGGGACATATCCAGGAAAGTGAAAGGTCTCTTTTGGGCGAACCTGAAATATGGATACGATATCCTATTGGCTGAAAAATATTGGTCACCTGAGTTTGTTATGGACTGCCCAAAAGGAGAAGCCATAATATTACTAGCCTTCTCCGACCTCATTCCAGAATCAATTAAACACACATAGGCGCAAGAGTGGGCAGTAGGGCTTGCTCCAGCATTATACCTCATTCATGTAGGGTGGGATGCGGAGTCACCGCACCATAAAATCCCAGTAAAAACTACTCCTACACCACAGAGGCAGTACCTAATAAAACACGAAGCGAAAAAGCAAGTCAGGGAGATCTTATATCAAGTTGAATATCAAGGTGTTATTGAAAATTGCACCTCTTCTATGAATAATCAGTTTTTTCTTATAATGAAACCCCACAATTCATACCGTCTAGTTTTAGACTACAGGCATTTGAACACATGGACGAAGACATTTGCAGTACAAAATGCACACAGTGGCGCATTAATGAATAACAGCTTGCGGAAGAAATACAAAACAACACTAGATATCTCAAATGGATTTGTTTTTACAGCATTTTCGGCCCTAGGCTCTCAACGCCAATTTTGTAGACTACTCCAAGGGTATAAGAACAGCCCCGGGTTGTTCTCGGCAAGAGTAACAGAGCTACTTAAAAATTTCGATGATGAGGCATTGTCCTATGTGGATGATATTTATCTGACAGACGATGAATTATTGGATCACTTGTACAGAGTGAGCAACATAATTCTGGGGTACGCCTTTGAGGGATACAAATTTAACTTTAAAAAATCAAAAATTCTCCACATTAATGTCCTAATTTTTGGGATATGACCTCTCAAGTGAAAGGAAAAGCCTGGCAACTATTTTTTTTGAAAAATGTGCACTGTTCAACCTCCAAAGACTCTGAAAAACTTACAATCCATTTTAGGATTCCTACATTTTGGCAGAACATACATTTTGGATTCCGGAGAAAAAGTAAAACCTTTCTACGACTTAATTAGACCTGATTTTTCAGTCTGACATTGGACACACAGGAACGCACAGAAACTCTCCATTCCTTACAAGCTGACATGATAGCTTCCAAGTACTTACACACACATGTAAACACTACAAATTTGTTGATCTGTGTAATAGCGGGTCAATCAGGATACACCTACCTAGCCTTCAATGAAGGCAAAACGGTACCAATTGCATACAAATCACATTTGTATACAAACGCAGAAATGCGTTTTGCATCAACTGAAAAAATACTGACAGCAGTACAGATTGCTGTATTGAGAGAAAGAGCACTAGCTCAGGGGAAAGGAATAATTGTTGTGACTCCAGTACCAACCTTAGAGGCTGTTACAAAAGCGAGCGTTCCAAACGCAAAAGCACTGCATCCGCGATGGATGCAATAGGCTAAATCTCTCAATGCAACAGATGTAGACTACATGTTTGATTCTACATTAAAAACACAAGCATTCCTGCAGTACGAACAACAATATTCTCTCCCAAATGAAATAATGCCTCTAGATCAGTATGAATACATCATTTACACTGACGGATCTGGCGAGCTGGCCATAGGAAGTAAGCAGCACTACAGCGCCGCTTGTGCGATTTTAAAGGGACATATGCAGGACAGTGTAAAGACGTGCAAGGTGAAGGTAGTAAGAAAAGTATTTATTAGGTAAATCAACAGGATAGCAGTAACGATCCGCTTCTCTCCAACCTCCCCCAACAGTCCGAGAACTCCGGCACCACAAGGTTCCCTCTATTCTCCTGACGTACAGAGGTTCCAGATGTCCAGAGAATAGAAGGGAACCTAACACATCTTTCCCCTTTACACAAAAATAGATAAAATAGCACACAAAGAACAAGTGCAAAATCTGATAAGCAAATTAAAACAGCAAACGTACATAGAGATAAAAGAAGAGCAAAATTGTGACCTATACATAATATCCATTACATCATGTAATATAGTCCCGGAACCAAGAAGGAAATTTAGTGGACCTGGAGAACAATTGGCGGGTCGTAACATTAGAGCCATTTTTAAGATCTTCCACCCAACAAGGTTCTTTAGAAAGAACAACCAGCCCCACTTGAGACACAACAATCTTCCTTTTGTTCCACCACTTACCATCATCCAATTTGACAGCACTTTTGTTGATCTTCACAACTTTACTCAAAATTGAAAACTTGGATTCACCCTTGGGTAGGATCCTAGAGCATTTCACTCTTACCATAGCCCCCACATTAACACTCAACTGCCTGGAACACGGTCCAACAGTTGTACGGACATATTTATTTTGTGCATCCACACGCCTTTTGCCAACCTCCTTAATTTTCTTCATTGGCAACATGAAACCACCACCACCACCCATTCATCCTCTCAACAGTTTGGAGGTGGGAACACGCCCTCTTAGGAGAACAAAATTGAGAAACAGCGGTGTCAGCATTGACAGTCGTGCGGACAGCCAACAATAATTTACGCAATTCATCCTTGCAATTTAAATTACTAGCTTTAGCCAATTGCACATTTTGTTTAATGACCCTGTTAAAACGTTCTGCAAGGCCATTACTCCTGGGATGATAAAGAGACGTTTTGACATGTTTAATACCCAAAGATTGTAAAAACTCTTCAAATTGTAAAGAAACAAATTGGGGGCCATTGTCAGTGAGCAATTCCTCAGGTACACCCTCCCTGGCGAACAAAGATTCCAGAAACTTGATGACAGAGGAGGAATCAGATGACCTCACCCATTTTACCTCAGGCCAACGACTGTAAAAATCCAAAAGGACTATGCCATATTCGGACACATTACCAGACACAGACATGGGACCAATGATATCGATAGCTAACTTGACCCATGGTCTATCAGGAATCTCAATGGCCTCCACAGGACAAGGAACAGTTACTTGTGATTTGTCGCTAATGGCACATTCCATACAATCTCTTACAAAATGTTCCACATTCTTGTCTAAGGCCAGCCACCAGAAATTTTCTCTTAGCCTCCTCTTCATGGCACGCA